>PVKV010032842.1:0-19361 GCA_004027835.1 Alouatta palliata
TTTTTTTTTTTTTTTTTTTTTGAGACAGTCTCACTTTGTCCCCCAGGCTGGAGTGCAGTGGCGCAATCTCAGCTTACTGCAACCTCCGCCTCCTGGGTTCAAGGGATTCTCCTGCCTCAGCCCCCTGAGTAGCTAAGATTACAGGCATATGCCACCATGCCTGGCTAATTTTTTGTACTTTCAGTAAAGACAGAGTTCACTATGTTGGCCAGGCTGGTCTCGAACTCCTGACCTCGTGAGCTACCATGCCCGGTCTAATGTTTTTATTTTTAGTAGAGATGGGGTTTCACTATGTTGGCCAGGATGGCCTCCGCCTACCTGACCTTGTGATACACCCCCTCAGCCTCTCAAAGTGTTGGGATTACAGGCATGAGCCACTGCGCCCAGCCAGTGTTTAGCAGTCTTAAGACAATTTACAGAGACTGATATGACTAATATTTTTAAATGACCAGTAACAAAATAATAGAAGTGACACATTCACATCATTCTCAGATTTCTCAATTTACTAATGGTTATTTCTGCAATGCACTGTCACTAAAATCATTATGATGTCTTTTTAAAAAAAAAAAAAAGGTAGTTAGGGCTGGGCACAGTGGCTCATGCCTGTAATACCAGCACTTTTGAGAGGCCAGGGAGGTTGGATCCCTTGAGGTCAGGAGTTTCAGACCAGCCTGGCCAACATGGTGAAAACCCATCTGTACTAAAAATAAAAATTATCCATGTGTGGTGGTGCATGCCTGTAATCCCAGCTACTCGAGAGACTGAGGCAGGAGAATCACTTCAATTCAGAAGGCCGACGTTGCAGTGAGCCAAGATCATGCCTCTGCACTCCAGCCTGGGCAACAGAGCAAGACTCTTGTCTCAATAAATAAATAAATAAAGCTAGTTTGCTAAAATATTGTTTGTGCATGAGAAATTGAAGGTCTAGAGTCACAAATTAAAGAATGAACTGTTCCAAATGATGTTTAATATCATTCACATTCAGTTATCCCAAGATGTAATTTAAAAATGTTCTGATGGGCATGGTACCTCACACCTGTAATCCCAGCATTTTGGAAGGCCCAGGCTGGCAGATTGCTTGAGCCCAGAAATTCAAGACCAGCCTGGACAACATGGTAAAAACCCTGTCTCTTAAAAAACTACAAAAATTAGCCAGGCATGGTGGCGCAGACCTGTAGTCCCAGCTACCAGGGAGGCTGAGGTGGGAGGACTGCTTGAGCCTAGGAGGCAGACATTGCAGTCAGCTAAGACTGCACCACTGCACTCCAGCCAAGGTGACAGACTGTCTCAAAAAAATAAAAATTGGTTGAGCTTTCTGCAGATACACTAAATGTAATTTTGACACTATACTAAATGTAAAACCTTTATTAACTAAGTTGACAAAATAAAAATGTGTTCATTTAAATGCCAGATTTTGGCAGACAAGCATCAAGTAGATTAAGAACATTTTTATCTTTCCACAAAATTAATACATCAGTCAGGATTCAGAGAAGCAGAACCACTCGAAGATACACTTTTTAACAGAGATATGACATCAACCATTGTGAGACCTAGGTAAGCAGTCTGTAAGGCTTCATCTTTGCATCTGATGCTGGAAGTTGAAGTGCACAAGCAGTTGAAAATTGAAGATGAATGACTCGGGGAGGGATGGTGACACTAAGAATAATCTGGAACCAGCCACAAGCACAAGGTAGACCTCACAAACAAGGACTGAAACTCTGGTCAGGTCTTGTTGCTTCTGACCTTGGTGGCATAGATATCCTTCCAAAGCCAAGACACTTCATCATGGAGCAAAATGTAGCTGGTCCAGAAGTCCGAGAAGCTGAAGGAGGATCTGAGGACAGTGGAACAACTGCAGGCCCAGCCGCTGCCTCATCCCAAAGGGGCAGCAGATAAGCCACAATGGGTGTGACCTACAAAATTTGTTTCACGCACGGCTGGGCACGGTGGCTCACGCCTATAATCCCAGCACTTTGGGAGGCTGAGGCAGGCAGATCACCTGAGGTTGGGAGTTCAAGACCAGCCTGGTCAACATGGTAAAACCTCATCTCTACTAAAAACACAAAAATTAGCTGGACATGGTGGTGCATGCCTGTAATCCCAATGCTCAGGAGGCTGAGGCAGGATAATTGCTTAAACTCAGGAGGCGGAGGCTATAATGAGCTGAGATTGTGCCATTGCACTCCAGCCTGGGCAACGAGAATGAAACTCCATCTCAAAACAAAACAACAAAAAAAATTGTTTCGCTTCAGCCTTCCAAAACTCCTGTATTATCCATATTCATTAATCATGCACTGCATAATGTTGCCTCATTTTGGTAAACAATGGACTGCATATAAGATCACGGTCTCATAAGATCATAATGGAACTGAAAAATTCCTTTCACCCAGTGACATCCTAGCCATGGTAACATCCTAGCCCAGTGAATTATGTGTTTGTGGTGATGCTGGTGTATACAAACATACTCTGTTGCCAGTTGTATAAAAGTATAGTACATACAGCTATGTATCATACATAATACTTGGTAATAAATTACTCTTACTGGTTTATGTATTTACTATTTATTGCTGCAGTATATGCGTTCTACTTATTTAAAAAGAAAAAAAGTTATCTGAAAAACAACCTCAGGCAGGTCCTGCAGGAGTTATTCCAGGAGTATTGTCATCACAGCAGATGACAGCTCCATGCATGTTACTGCCCCTTAAGACCTTCCAGTGGGACAAGATACGGAGGTGGAAGACAGTGATACGGATGATCCTGACTCTGTGTCAGCCTAGCATAATGTGTGTGTGTGTGTGTGTGTTTTTTTTTTTTTTTTAAAAAAAAGGTAAAAAAGTAAGGCTGGGCATGGTGGCTCACCCTGTAATCTTAGCACTTTGGGAAGCCGAGGTGGATGGATCATGAGGTCAAGAGATCGAGACCATTCTGGCCAACACGGTGAAACCCTGTCTGTACTAAAAATACAAAAATTAGCTGGGTGTGGTGGCGGGTGCCTGTAATCCCAGCTATTCGTGGGGCTGAGGCAGAAGAATACTTTGAACCTGGGAGGTGCAGATTGCAGTGAGCTGAGATCATACCACTGCACTCCAGCCTGGCAACAGAGCAAGACTCTGTCTCCAAAAAAAAGGTTAAAAAGTAAAAACAAATTTTACTAAATAGAAAAAAGCTCACAGAATAAGGATATGAAGAAAGAATATTTTTGTATAGCTGTACAATGTGTGTTTTAAGCTAAATATTATTATGAGTCAAACAGTTAAAATATTTAAAAGTTTATAAAGTAAAAAGTTATAGTAAGCTAATTTTTTAATTAAAAGAAATTTTAAAAATATACCTAGTGTAGCTTAACTCTATGTGCTTATGCAGTAGGTCCACAGGAGGAGTGTACAGTAATGTCCTAGTCCTTCACATTCACTCACTACTCACTCACTGGCTCACCTAGAGCAATTTCCAGTCCTGCAAGTTCCATTTACTTAAGTGCCCTATATAAGTGTACCATTTTTATCTTTCTATATCATAGTCTTACTGTACTTTTTCTATGTCTAGAGAGACAAACACATTATAATGTAAATATAATTTGTATAATGCACAAATTGTGTTACAATTGCCCACAGTACTCAGTATAATATAATATGCTGAACAGGCTTGTGGCCTCGGAGCAATAGGCTTTATCATATAGTCTAGGTGAGTAGTAGGCTACACCGTCTAGGTTTGTGTAAGTACACTCTGTGAGGTTCTCAAAATGACAAAATCGCCTGACGCATTCCACAGAACATACACCCATCATTAAGTGACACACAACTGTATTTAGAATATCCCAGACAATCACTGTCATCCTTCTTTAGTGACCAAGAACTCTACAAATGGGAGGAACAGGTCAATAAGTGGAGGGTTTTCTCTTTTTGGTTTTATGTTAGATAGTGTTTCTACTCTAAGCTAATTAAAGTCATTTTCACCTGCAAAACATGATGAAAACCAGGAATGATTAACAAGCACCTTTCTTAGAAGTTCTTAGGAGATTTTGCTTCAATATTTTTCAGTGTGTGGAAAAAGCAAATCTGTAATTCTATGTATGATAGGTACCATTATGACTAAAAGTACTACTCTCCTAAAATGAGCTTAACAATTAAAAAGCTCATCACAACGTAAGCTCACCCTATAAAGATTGTTTGCATGATGTAAAAAATGTGATACTTAACACGTTATGAAAACTTTAGGTGGCAACCAGAGAGATACTTTTGCCCCAGATTTCTGACATAAAATGCTTGGCAAGAGTTTTTGCAAATTTGTAGTATACAAACAAATCACGGGCTTTTACCAAGCTTAGTTTTACTATCTTTACAAGTGATCTAATACCTCCTGTCCATTTCTCTAAGGGGGGCAAGTTTCACACCAGTTCTTTGAAAGTTTCCAAAGTTAGCAAATATAGAGACTTAGGTAAGAATGCATTTTGTTCATTTTAGAAAACAAGATTAAAACACCTTTTGCTGGAGTTAAAAGCAGAGGCATATTATGTCCCACAGTAATCTGAGATTAACAATTTTTCACTCATTTTAAAAGCTAGCATAATACAAGCAGGACTTCAAATTCACCTAAAGTTTTCCACAACTTTTTCTCTAGCATGTTTGTAAATATGAGTAATATAAATGAGCAGAAGGAAGCACCCTTTAATTCAGCAGTTGAACAACACAGGCTTGGACTGCACAGGTCTACTTACATGCAGATTTTCGACTGAATCCCTAACCTCCGTATTGTTCAAGGGTCCACTGTATTTACTTACAGTATTTAATGCCGCCCTTTCGTGGCCTCGAAACAGGATCTTTGTCTTCTGTAGACTTAGGGAAAACTAGGAAGAGGGCTCAATAAATAATCCTTATTCATTACCCTCCCCCTAGATGTGAATAATAAACTGTATGTGAATAATACTATAAAAACCCATTTTTGGCTGGGCACGGTGGCTGACGCTGGTAATCCCAACACTTTGGGAGGCCGAGGTGGGCAGATCACCTGAGGTCAGGAGTTCAAGACCAGCCTGGCCAACATGGTGAAAACTTGTCTCTAAAAAAAAATACAAAAATTAGCTGGGGATAATGGTGGGTGCTGTAATCCCAGCTACTCGGGAGGCTGGTACGAAAGAATTGCTTGAACTCAGGAGGCAGAGGTTGCAGGGAGCTGAGATTGTGCCACTGCACCCCAACCTGGGCAAAAGGGCAAGACGCCGTCCCAAAAACAAAACATTTCTTTTTTTTATTTTTTTATTTTTATTTATTTATTTTTAAGACGGGGTTTCACCATGTTGGTCAGGCTGGTCTTGAACTCCCAACCTCAAGTGATCCGCCCACCTTGGCCTCCAAATTGCTTGGATTACAGGCGTGAGCCACCACGCCCGGCCTAAAAAAAAACATTTCTATTAGCATAAGTGGGGCTTAATTCCAGTTCTGAGCAGAAGGAAACTCGTTTTTCATCTACTAACAGTTATCAGCAGACAGATGTGTTAGTTTCCAAACCATCATATGTACTTATACTCACAAAAATCAGGGCATCTATTTCAAGCTTCCCTTTCATGAAGTTTGACAATTCTCTGTATGTGAATGTCTACAGAGGGTGAATTGTCTCTTTAGAGAATTATTTTCTCAAAGACAGAAACCATATCTTCTCTGGATACCATACCAGTGGGCAAGAATATTAAGCACTTCTAAATGGACATTGAAGATGAATATATGATGGTTCCCCCTACACAATTTAAACAGTTTCAAAATCACAAATGGAGAACATATAGAATTTTATGTACCTATATTGCAAAATCTTGATTTTTCATGTGGTATTATGAAAACATACAGTGTTTTGACCTATTCATTTGAAACACTGCATATAGCTTCATTCATTAACTGGATTAAAAGGCACATTTTGAAAAATCTTCATGAAAAGTAAAGCTGTGAAAAGTTTATTTGCATTGATTAATTCCTTTTTTTTTTTTTTAACCATCGTAAGAGACACTGACATTTGTTTGCTCTTCGTGATCAGAGAAAAGCCATTTTGGAATGGATAATCTGTTTCTACTATTATTTAAAGAAAAAAGCTTTAAAAACAAAATTCAAGTGCAAAAATTTCCAGTAGTTTTCCTACCCTCCAGTGTATCCCAGCAAAATATTCATAGCTGTGCTCTTAGGAAATTAATAAATCATAAGTTTCAATTACCCATGGTTTTTTTCCTCCCTAAGATGTCTGTACTTATGAAAAAAAATCTATAGCATATTCCTGAAAGTATACCAAATTCCTACAAAGTAAAAGAGCCTAAAAGCAACAGTGATCACTGTCTTTCAGTGTCTCCAACCCCACATAACCACAGATAGGATAATTCAGTCTCTAAGTCATCTGATCTACCCATTTCCTAAATAACAGGGATCAACTTCTATTTAATAAAGCTAGTCTGGATTTATTAACACTTTCCCCAAAATTCAACAGGCCCATGTAAGGTAGTAATTAGGTCTTTCAATTTTTAACTACGATTATTTTTCTTCATTATAAAATGTATTTAATGCCAACATATGCAATGTATATATCAGCATGGAAGATGCAGCTTTAAAGATGATGTTTATTTAAAATTTTTCTTAGTTTATACTTTGGAGTTTTAAATCATATTTTCAATAAGGGTCTCTAAACTCATTTTAAATTACCTAAAATCCTGGAAAAAGTTTAAGCTACTGGTCAGTCTAAAAAAACTTGACAGATGCATTCTTGAGACATTCATCAGGATACATTTTAAAAACATCAATCTAAGTAAGCTCTTTAATACAACGTGATACTTTATAAATGTTATACATTATTCCCCCTAATTTAGTTTCATACTTGGACCTTCAAACCATCTTGGAATAAATAAGAAAAATTTTAAGTGCAAAAATGAGTAATACATGATTTTATCATTTGGAGATAATTAAATCAATAAATATTTTCCTGTGATTTAAAAAAAATAAACAATAGGAGTCATCAATCTTGTGTATACTTCTGGACTTTAACTTGTAACAAATATATTCTGTTAGCATATAAAATGTTTTTGTCTTATTTTGAAAGCATTAAATATGTAGGGTTGTCCAAAATATGTGCATTATTTTTTAGAACTGACTCCAATGCATCCACATTCTACTAAAAACAAACAAAATCATCAGACTGATGTGCACTTATTAGGAAGGAAGTTTAAAAATTTGGAATTTTTTTTAAAGTGCTGAGATTTGGAAGAGGAGTATCTTTAAACATGCTAACCACTCATTACCTTATGATGAACATAACAAGGACTCAAACTCAAGTTTAGAAAAAAAAAAAATAGAGGTTCTATGAAAGGAAGATTAGTAACAAACATTCAGGTAAAAACAAATAGCACCACAATGAATTGCACTAAGGTGCTAAAGGAGAGGTACCTTATTCCCTGCAGAGTGAATGCTCCTTCTGAAATGTATTGCAACATATAAATGCAATTGTTTAATGGTTACCATTTGGTTCATTCATCTACAGAAAATTGCATTCCTTCTAGTTCATTATATTGAACAAACATTCAAATTACTGAACTATACATAATGTTACATAGTTTACATTTTATGAAAACAAAGCTCGAAGGAATATTTATAAATGTCACCTTGAATAAAGATGACAAGTTTAAAAGGGCTCCATATCTCTTAAGACATTTAATTTACGTTAATGGTCCAGGAGTGTTTTAGATATAGATATAGATATAGATATAGATATATTTATATGCATATATATTTCAACAGGAAGTGTAAAAATTTTTAAAAACAAATCACAGCACTCATAGCTGCTTTACATACGAAGGTCTTAGGGTCATTAATGTGTCAAACTATTACATTTATAATATGTATATTTTTAAAAAGACCAAAAATGGCACATCAGAAAACTTGCTGAAATTCTTATTAGAGGCCCATTTCACTGTATCATATTACTGATGTGTCAATTCATTGTGTAATTCCCTTTTCTTCACTGAAAGCATTTGTCCCTTCTATTTGGATCCACTTCTAGGGTCTCTGCATTTTCTTTCCTTGGTCAGACGGCATCCTTTTCCATGTCAGTTAAAGATCAGGAAAACGGCTTGGGTCTTCCTTGTAGTCATCAGGTATAGTAAAGATGGAACCATCAAATTCATCATATCGAAACTCCTGAAAAGTCACAGTGGCTGTGATTGTGGGAAACACAGGTATATCTACAGAAAGAACATCAATGATAACATTGTAAAATCAAATGTTAATATTCATAGACTACAAAGTACTATTGGAGATGTCCATACTCCTTAAAGTGTAAACAAAGAAAAAAACAAACAAACAAACAAAAAACCTACTCAAGGACCAGAAGAATTAAAATATATGTAGCACAGAGTGTGTGTTTCAGGGAAAGTTCTAGGTATTGATTAATGAGGAGAAAAGACATCAAGGCATCCAGCATTATACTAAAAACTCAAGATCCTATTTCTGCCTCATCTTAAGAATATAATGCCAGATTCTACCAGTCCTTTTCCTTTTTCTTGGGGCAAAGGGAGAGCTACTTTTGTACTTTTTGTCTTCTGACTTTTTTTTCTTAATAGTGTATATACTATTTTGACTCTTTGAGCTGATTTATTTTCAATCTTAGTAGCCCAAGTAAAATACACTAATCCTTTTTTCTTTTAAAACATTAAAAACAACCTATCATTTAAATATGTGGATAAAAACAGTCTCATCAGAAATGGAAAAATATCATACCACTACAGCCTAATTTTCCAGGTGAAATATATTTCTAGCTGAAATTGTTAAGTAAAATCTAGCAATTAAAATGAGCAAATTAATGATTACATGGGAACCAGAAAGAGTAAAATAAATAAAATGAACAAGTACATTAAATAAAATATTTAGTTTTATTCCTCATATTAGTTACTGACATGAGTACAGATCATAAAGCCTGGGTTCGGATTCCTATAAATCATTTTACTCATGAGCCTCAGGGATTTCATATGTAAAACAAACAAACTGAAATTCCCTTAAAACTCTGAAATGAAGTTGGGTGTGGTGACTCAAACCTATAATCTTAATACTTTGGGAGGCCAAGGCAGGAGGATTGCTTGAGCCCAGGAGTTCAAAACCAGCCTGGACAACACAGAGAGACCCTGTCTCTATTTAAAATAACAATAATAATTAAAAATAATTTTTTAAAACTCTGAAATGAGTGTAGGAAAGCTAATTCAAGTGTCTGTCTAGGGTAAGGACACAGTAAATTAAATCTAACTGATATAAGCTAGTATTTTATTACAGAAAGTTATGTTCTTACGTAAAAAGGAAAGCAAAATACCTTAATTAGACTTAAACATAATAATCAACATAACAATTAGAGCTTCTAGTTATTTCTGGGGAAAAAAATTATTCCTTTGTACCTACTATGTGCAGATGCTATTCTAATCCAGGGGTCTGAACACTAAGTCCCATTTCCAGGCCTATTTTGGTAGCGCCCATAAGCTAAGACACAGTTTTACATTTTTAAATGTCTAGCGGAAAAAAAGAATAGTATTTCATGAAGCTAAAAATTTGGCTGGGCATGGTGGCTCATGCCTAAATTCCCAGCACTTTGGGAGGCTGAGGCAGGCGGATCACTTGAGGTCAGGAGTTCGAGACCAGCCTGGCCAGCATGGTGAAACTCTGTTTCTATTAAAAATACAAAAATTATCTGGGTGTGGTGGCAGGTGCCCGTAATCCAAGCTACTCAGGAGGCTGGGGCAGAAGAATTGCTTGAGTCCTGGAGGCAGAGGTATTGAACTGAGAGCCACTGCACTCCAGCCTGGACAACAGAGCAAGACTCCATCTCAGAAAAAAAAAAAAAAATTACATTAAAGTCAAACTTCAGTGTCTGTAAACAGCTTTATTGGAACACAACATGCCCACACATTTACTTACTGTCTATGGCTGCTTTCATTTTCCAAATAAAATAGTTGTAACAGAAACCATACAGCTCACAAAGCCTAAAATATTATCTTTCAGAAAAAGTTTGCTGACCCCGTTCTAGATTTTGGATATACATCACTAAAGAAACAAAATTCACGTACTTATGGAGATTACACTAGTTGGGAGATGCAGACAACAAATAAATGATGATGAGTATATAGAAATAAATAAAGCTTGACAGCAGAATAGGGAGTCTCAGTGTTGGGGTTAAGAGCAGCTGAATAGGGCAGCCAAAGGAAAACTTCAAAGAAGGGACTTTTCAGGTAAGAACTGAGATAAGAACAAACCATGCAGTTGCCTGGAGGAAGAAAATTCCAAACAGAAGAACTCGAAGTACAAAAGCAGTAAAAGGAAAGTATCTGGTTTATTCTTGGAGCAGCCAGGAGGCTAATGTGGCTGCAGCCAAATGAAAGAGGGGAAGATTCGCAGGCAGTGAGGTCAGAGGGGAAACAGCCTGCCAGATGAGGTGGGGATTAGGCCGAGAAGACTTCAGCTTTTACTCTGGATGAGATGGAAAGCCAATGGAAGGGTATGACCAGAGTAATATTATAACTTGAGTTTTAGCAGATGTAGTGAGAATATAATACAGGGTGACAAGAGTGAAGCAGGTATGCTCCAGAAGGAGCAGCCAGAGAGGGAGGAAGAAAATCAAGAGAGTCTATCAAAGAAGTCAGAGGAAATTTGAATGATATGTCTCAGTTTTTCACTGAGCTAAGGACTTCAAAACAAGAAAAGTCAAATCTTGAAGAGACTAAGATAAAAACAAGAAAGTTTCTGCTAGATTTAACAATAAAGATCAATAAGAAATAAAGAGGAAGAGAGAATCTGTAATGAACTAAGGAAGTGAGCATGCTTTTTATTTTCAAACAATTACAGATTCACAAGCAATTTTAAGGAATAATACAGTCTGGACACAGTGGCTCATGCCTGGAATCCCAGCACTTTGGGAGGCCAAGGTGGGCAAATCACTTGAGCTCACAAGTTTGAGACCATCCTGGGCAACAAAATGAGACCCCATCTCTACAACAAATACAAAAACTAACTGGGTGTGGTGGCTCATGTCTGTAGTCCCAGCTACTCGAGAGGCTGAGGTAGGAGGATGGCTTGAAGCTGGGAGGTAGAAGTTGTGTGAGCCAAGATCATGCCACTGCATTCTAGCCTAGGCAACAGAGCCAGACCCTATCTCCAAAAACAACAAAAAAAGAAAGAAAGAATACAGAAATATTTCCTGTAGCCTTTATCCAATTCTATCCAATTTCCCCCAATGGTAACATCTTACAAATAATACAATATCAAAATCAGGATATTGACAGTACAGTAACACATGATGAATATTTCCATCGCCACATGTTGTCCTCATGTTGGATCCTACGATGTTGCCCTTTCATAGCCACACTGCTTCTCTTATACCTCACTCCTTCCTTAGTCCCTGGTATCAACTGTTCACTGCCATAGTTTTTTCACTTTGAATACTTTATATAAATGGAATCATACTGTATATAATTTTTGGGACTGGCTTTTTTCTACTCAGTATAATTCTCAGGCGATTCATCTAGGTTGTTTCATGTATTAACAGTTCTTTCTTTTTATTGGTGAATAGTATATTCCATGGTATAGGTGTACCATTGTTCATTTATGTGTTGAAAATTATAGTTTTGGGCTATTACACATAAAGCTGATATAAGCTGATACAAAATAAACATTTGTGTGTGTGTGAACGTACTCTTCATTTGTCAGGTCTAAATGCTTAGGAGTGCAACAGCTTCTACGAGGCAAGCATCACCTCATATGTTCCATCATGGAACAGATTCTTTATCATAGCTCTCAAGAAACCAACCCTGCTGACACCTTGATCTTGGAAGCTAGTCTCCAGAACTGTGAGACATCAAATTTCTGTTGTTTAAGTAACTCAGTTTGTGGTAGTTTGTTATGGCAGCCCTAGCAAACTAATACAGCTATTATAGCTTCTCTGCCTTTCCTCCAATTTTTTAAATAATCTTGCCTATGTCTATAAAAATATCTTGCTGGGATTTTGATAGGAATTGTGTTAAACTCATATATCAATTTGGACAAAACTGATAGGTTTCCTATTTCAAGTCTTCCAATCCATGAACATGGTAAATCTCTCCATTTGTTCAGATTTTCTTTCATTTCTTTCAACAGTGTTATTTTCACCATACAAATCCTGTACATGTTTTATGTACATGATATATACCTAAGTATTTTTTTCTTTTATTTTGTGATTGCAAATGGCATTTAATTTTTAATTTTGGTGTCTATGTATTAAATGTTAGTATATAGAAACACTTTTTTTTAAATGTTTAACTCATATCCTATAACCCTGATAAAATCACTTCTTAATTCTAGGTTTTGTTTTCTGTTTTTGTAGAATCTTTGGGATCCTCTACCTATAGAATCATGTCATTTGCAATTATGGAAGGTTTTATTTCTTTCTATGCTGAATGTCTTTTATTTATTTCCTTATTGTATTTATTATCCATTTGATTCCTGCAAGGTCTACAGTGCTTTCATTTCATTCTGTTTATCAGTAATTTGTGTCTCTTGTTTTTATCAGTGTTTCTACAAACTTATAGATCACTGAACTTTTCAAAGAATCAATCCTTTGTTTCATTGACTTTCTCTACTGATTTTCCATTTTCTATTTCATTGATTTCTACATTCTATTATTTCTTTCCTTATGATTGGTTTGGGTTTATTTTGTCCTGTTTTCCCTAAGTTCTTGAAACAGAAGCTTAAATTATTGAATTTATCTCTTTTCTTAAAATATGCATTTAGTGCTATAAATTTACCTCTTAGCACTGCTTCTGCTATGTTCCACAAATTTTGATGTGCTGCAATTTCATTTTCATTCAGTTCAATTTATTGTTTTATTTTCCTTTAGACTTGCCTTTGACATATAGATTATTTAGAAGAGTACTCTTTAAGTTTCCAAGTGTTTGGAGATTCTCTTGTTATTTTCCTAATATTCATTTCTTTTCTTTTCTTTTTTTTTTTTTTGAGACAGTTTAGCTCTTGTTGCCTAGGTTGGAGTGCAATCGTGCAATCTCGGTTCACTGCAACATTCACTTCCCAGGTTCAAGCGATCCTCCTGCCTCAGTCTCCTGAATAGCTGTGATTACAGGCACCCAACAACACACCCAGCTAATTTTTGTGTTTTTAGTAAAGATGGGGTTTCGCCATGTTGGGCAGGCTGGTCTCGAACTCCTGACCTCAGGTGATCCACCTGCCTCTGCCTCCTAAAGTGCTGGGATTACAGGCATAAGCCACCGTGCCTTGCCCCTAATATTAATTTCTAGTTTAATTCCATTATAACCAGAGAAGACACTCAGTATGATTTTTGGTTCTTTTATATATATTCAGGTTTGTTTATAGCCAATATTTTCGACCTTGGTATATGTTTCATAGGCACTTGAAATGAATGTATATTCTGCTGATGTTGGGTGGAGTAGTCTATAAATGCCAATTAAATACTTTGGCTTAGGATGATGTTGATGGTTCCACATCCTTGCAAATTTTCTGTCTGTTGTTATATCAACCGTTGAGAGAAGGGTGTTGAATCTCCAGTTATAATTGTGGATCTATTTTTCCTTTCCATTCTTTCAATTTTTGTTTCACCTGTCTTGCAACTCTGTTATTTGGTGTATATACATTTAGAATGGTTACATCTTCTTCACAGATTGACCTTTTTATCATTATATAATGTCTCTCTCTGTCTCTAATAAGTTACTTTGCTCTGAAATCTGCCTTAATTTTAATATGACTAGTCCTATTTTCCTTCTCTTAATGTTTGCATGATATCTTTTTCTACCCTTTCACTTCTAATCTGCCGACATCATTGTATTTCGAGTGAGTTTCTTGAAAACAGCATACAGTTGGATCATGATTTTTGTTTTGTTTTGTTTTGATTGAAACAATCTTGCTCTGATGCCCAGGCTGGAGTGCAGTAGCATGATCTTGGCTCACTGTTACTTCCACTTCATAGGTTCAAGCAGTTCTCCCACCTCAGCATCCCAAATAGCTGGGATTACAGGCATGTGCCACCACACCTAAATTTTTTTTTTTTTTAGTAGAGACGGTTTCACCATGTTGGCCAGGTTGGTCTTGAACTCCTGACCTTAAATGTTCTGCCTGCCTTGGTCTCCCAAAGTGCTGGGATTACAGGGATAAGCCACTGCACCCAGCCCGGATCATGTTTTTTAATCCACTTTACAAATCACTGTCTTTTAATTGATATATTTAGACCATTTACATCTAACGGAATTATTAATATGTTAGGGCTTAGGTCTGTTATTTTATTTTTTGTTTTCCATTCATTCTCTCTGTTATTATTTCTCTGTTTTCTTTTTCTTGCCATCCTTAGGTTACCTATTTTTTAGAATTTCATTTCAATTTAACTATGGTGTTTTTGAGTTATCTCTTTGTACAGCTTTTATAGTGGCTCCTCTAGGTATACATTTCTGTGTGTGTGTGTTTGTGTATAAACTTATCACAATTTCCTGGTGTCATAATTTTACCAATTCAAATGAAGTAAACTTATCTCCCTTTGTCCCTATACCTCCCCCCTCACCACCCATTTAAAATATAATTGTAAATAGAAAGTAAGAATAGAGAGATAAAAGTAGGCTTTCAAATGGCTTGGCTGTGAAAAGCAAAGATTAAAGCCAGTGCTGGTGGAGTTACAGGGATTTTTTTTTTTTCAGTCTTTTGTTTGATTTTAAAAGGGGAGAGACCTGAGCAAGCCTAACAACTGAGAGGAAAAATGCAGCAGAAAGAGGTAGAAAGAAAACAAGAAATATGAAGTGACTGGTACAGCTAGCTTTTTTAAAAAAGAGCTGGGAGGAGAATAGATCCATAATACAAATGAAGACATTACTCAAGCTAAGAAGAGGGCCACCACTTCCAGTGAGATAGGAAGATGAAAGAAAAGGTTGGACTTGGAGCAGAAAAGGCTGTATGTAGGGTTGGAAGTAGTGAGGGTGGTCCCATTTCTGATATTCTCTTATTGTATCAAAGGAAGTTAAAAATCATCTGCGCCTAGGTTGTAGAAGAAAGTGGTGGGGGATGATGAAGATTTGATTGAAGAGGGTTAAATTTGGTCTTTGAGCAAAATGAGAGAAGAAGCCAATCAGAGAAAAGACCATTCATAATCAGCATTTAAAGTTCTGGCTGATTTCAAAAACATGTAATTGTGTTAACAATAATTTCCAAATGTTTATAATTTGTCCCAATTGTATATTTTATCCCAAATGTAGAAAGAGAAATGATGAAAGATTAAACATACCCAGGAATGAACTTTTACAGGGTTGGTTCAAAAGAAGGATAAATAAACAAAAGAGAAATAGCTAAACAAATATCCCAGAACTTTAAGTATACAAGCAAAAGATTATTCCTTGTTAAAAATGTGGTTCTATATCAAAGAAATGCCTGCAAAAAAGGACTGCAGATATTTTTTCCTTCTCATATACTGAAAATATTACCTTTGCATAAAAATAAATGTATTGTGGGGTGTGATTTGGGTTTAGAATTAAAAATAGATGTGAATACAGAGATAGTTTGAAATTCTCATCTATTCAACTCCTGTTCTCTGTTCTGGTTTGTCATGGGTCTCTTAACAGTACCTAGAAGGAAGTCTAAAACTTGAAATATTTTCCTCACCATAGAAAATGGCAGTGGAGTTTCAAACTTCTGCAGAAATGCTAACACAAAGACCCCTTATGCTATGACACACAGTGCTGAACTGCATTAGTTTTCTAACCATTTCTGCCTAAGATCTTATCACTGATTTCTCCAAGTACACACTGAGTCCCTAGTGCTTTTGAATTGCAAAGGGCAACTAGAGTGACATTCTGAAAATCATTTATTTAAAAGTCATTTTTAATCTAGAAAATGTTTATTTCCAAGTATGCAAAATTATGAAGATCAGGTTTAATTTGTAGCAATGAAAACATTTTGGCCTAAGTATTCTGAGATGTGATTTTTAAAATATTGAATAAAACAAGATATATCTGAAGAATTATGGCACTCATTAAATATTGAGTGGCTGAAATGATGGATAGCTTTAAAGGATCTCCTGCAGCTTGAATTAATGCTAAATCTAAAACTAAACATCCAAAACACCTTTTAATAGTCTCTTCTTCTTGGTCTCTGACATGTTAGAAAGAAAAATTGTATGCAAAAATGAGTGTACTGTTTCTAAAGATCATTGCTTAAGATGAAATTAAACATTTGCTGCTGAAAAATAAAATGTCTGAGTATTACTTTATCCATCAACAGTGATTGACTCCAGAAACATTCTCACTATGCAGAAACTCAAAGCATGGCTGCAAATCTGGGCTAATCTCCATTCTCCCTATTTCACATGAAAAACATTATTACATTGCATCATTAGTTCACCCGCTTTTCTTGTATAACATAGTGTTATATCCCTTATATTTAACTTAAATCAAGTAGAATCGGAATTCTCATCAGGCACTTCAAATATTTGACAAAACATAAATATCAACGCATATAATTACTGAAAAACTTTACAAAAACGTAAGCAACTTGAAAATCTATTTTCCTTTAAAACAGCAGCCCCCAACCTTTTGGGCAGCAGGGATCAGTTTCGTGGAAGATAATTTTTCCACAGACTGGTGGGGATTGGGAGAGGCTTTGAAATGAAACTGTTCCATCTCAGATCAGACATTAGATTTCATAAGGAGTGTGCAACTTAGAGCCCTCACATGTGCAGTTCACAATAGGGTTCATGCTCCTCCAAGAATCTAATGCCACCACTGATCTGACAGAAGGCGGAGCTCAGTTGGTAATGCTCCCTAGCCTGCCACTCAGTTCACCTCCTGCTGTACACCCCGATCCTAAAAGGCCAAGAACCAGTAGAGGTGTTGGGGACCCCTGCATTAAAACAAATTGTTTATTAAATGTTAAAAAACAGCTCTATATTCCTAATGGACACTAAAATTACATCTAAATTTTTCTCTTACCTAATTTTACAGGAAAGCCTGGAGGAAGCTTCATCTGAACAAATTCTCTAAGCTTGTTAAAGTGCTTGAAGGGAGCTATTACTTCTAAAACATTCAATAATCTGAAAAATGGAAAAAGAAAAAAATGTTTTCATTGCGCAAATTGCTTTCTGTCCTTATGCTTTTTAACTACATGCTTCAAACTTAGACAGTAGTATTGACTTCCACATATTGAGGATGAGTAAATTACACATTTTCTTCCTCCTTTTTTATTCTTTTTATTCTATAATGGTTTATAACTTTTGATTGTGCAGCCATAATTTTCACAATTGTTTGATTTAAGGTCCATATTTAAATGGTCTCAAAGCTAATAACTATACTCACTGTTTGGGTGGCTGATTTCCACTGTCAATTTACTGTGTGTGTAAAAGGCTCTTTCTTATGTGCTTTATATTCCTTGATTTCCTGGATATTTGATAAATGAGTGCTTATCTTTATATTTAAAGGGAAATTTGACTCACATAAAATTTCAGGTTATACTATCATTCCCTCTGAACCATAATTTCATAATATCTCTTAGCATTCTGTATCATACTAGTCATTATGTTATAGTTTCTTCCATCTTTTGGTTGGATGGATTTCTTTCTTAAGTAGTAGTATTTTTCTTTCAAAAATGCCCCATGACTGCTACGTTGCTTGAATTCTTTTGTGTTTTAGAATTTCTTCAGTTGCCTCCATACATAAATGAAAGTTAGACATACTAACAGATCATACTTTTGTTACCTCAAAAAAGTAAAGATATGTCAAAAAATGTAAGGCCAGGCTGATTTTACCCCTTTTCTGCCCGGATGCCTTTGGCCTTTGGATTTCTTTATCAACAACTGAAGCCCAATAGTTTGATCAGGATAGATTTGTTACTAATCATTCTGTATGAATTTTTCTTGGAACCTAAGATCTGTCATCCTATAGATTTTGTTCTTCAATACAGAAAAATTTTCTTCTGTCATATTTTGAATATTATTTTCTTTATACTTGGAGGCTTTCTATTTAAGTAAAAGAATTCACCAAGAGCTGTCAAAATTTAATTTACATCTATTCTGTTCATTATTGTTTCTAGTGTATTTGTTTTGTAATAGTGCCATTTAGTGCTCAATTTATTTCCTCAGCTTTACAGTCTCCTTGGCATTTCATTTTACTGTCTACATTCTCATCTTAAAATAACCTACTTTACTGATTCCATGTTCTTTCTTGTTTTCTATGGCATTTATAGGTAATTTTCTTCTGTTTTTTGTTTTGTTTTGTTTTTTGTTTTTGACCATTTAGAACAAATTCTTTGTCTGGCATTTGTATGCTATGTTCCTTATTTCATTTTCTTTTACAGGAGTAGTGGTTATAACTGCCACATTTTAGAAATTCTAAGACACTCATTTTTTTTTCACATAATATATCTGAAATTAGGATAATGCCTAAAATTGATGGCATCTTAATATTAGCTGCAGTCTTCTTCTTTATTAGTAAGTAGAATATAAAATTGGTGCATCTTTGGCCAAGTATGGTGGCTCATGCCTGTAATCCCAGCACTTTGGGAGGCCCAGGTGGACAGATCACCTGAGGTCAGAAGTTTTAGATCAGCCTGACCAACATGGTGAACCCCATCTCTGCTAAAAATACAAAAATTATCCATGTGTGGTAGTGCATGCCTGTAGTCTCAGTTACTTGGGAGGCTAAGGTGGGAGGATCACTTGAACCTGGGAGGCAGAGTTTGCAATGAGCTGTGACTACACCACTGCACTCTAGCCTGGGCAACATAGTGAGACTCTGTCTTAAATAAATAAATAAAATAAAATAAAATAAAATTGGTGCATCATTGATCAACTGGGTTCTAATTAAGACAAACTATGGCAGATCTGTATGTGTGGCTAACTCTCCACATTTTCTGGGACTTAACTTTCATATAACTTGAGGGCTGTATAGAACATTCTATCTACTTTTCTAAAGCCTAGATATGGGGACAGCTCAGTTATGTATGTACTTTTTTAAAAAGTATGCACTCTGCTCTCTTCTCTGATATTTTTTTTTTATTTTTGAGATGGAGTTTCGCTCTTGTTACCCAGGCTGGAGTGCAATGGCACGATCTCGGCTCACTGCAACCCCCGCCTCCTGGGTTCAAGCAATTCTCCTGCCTCAGCCTCCCGAGTAGCTGGGACTACAGGCACATGCCACCATTCCCAGCTAATTTTTGTATTTTTAGTAGAGACGGGGTTTCACCATGTTGACCAGGATGGTCTCGATCTCTTGACCTCGTGATCCACCCGCCTCGGCCTCCCAAAGTGCTGGGATTACGGGCGTGAGCCACCGCGCCCGGCCTCTGATAATTTTTAAAAATGAATTAGGCCGGCCGGGCGCGGTG
>PVKV010032843.1:0-19361 GCA_004027835.1 Alouatta palliata
CAAGCAATTCTCCTGCCTCAGCCTCCCGAGTAGCTGGGACTACAGGCACGTGCCACCATGCCCAGCTAATTTTTGTATTTTTAGTAGAGACGGGGTTTCACCGTGTTGACCAGGATGGTCTCGATCTCTTGACCTCGTGATCCACCCGCCTCGGCCTCCCAAAGTGCTGGGATTACAGGTGTGAGCCACCGCGCCCGGCTAAGACCTAGTCTTATCTATCACAGACTACTTGACGCATCTGCTGGAAGATGCTAGAATTGGCATCACAGACTTGCGGGGACCCCCAGGAATGGCTGCAGACGTTTTCTTCCTGAAAATTCATCATAGAGAACTTGTGGAATGCAATTCTTCATCAGTTTTTAAATGCTGGCAGTGTTCAGAAAGTTCAAAGTAAAAACAAACAAACAAAAAACAGGCTACTGTGTAAAAGGGTGTCCAGGCCTGGGTCTGATTATAGTTTGATTTCACCCCCTGGAAAGGATGTTTGATAATGTTCCAGCTTATGGCCTAATGACCAATATTATCAAATTACTCCCTTAGATGCTTTGGTGCCATATTTACAGGCTCTTCCATTAGTATTCATTTCAAACAGAGATTAAAATGTTGAGAGGCCTGCAGGCACTCCTGACCCACATTAGAACCTGGTCCATACTCATCTAGGCCACTGGAGACCTAGATGAGCCTGGGGAGACTCCTGCTTCTCAGGAGCCACTCTAGATTTTCTGGTTTGAATATAAGCCAATAGAAGTCCACTTTGGGGCTTCTCTGCCGATCCATCTGAGAGGTCACATGTCTGGTGCCTTTCACGCACTCAACAAAATAGCCTAGAAAAGATCCATTCTTTGTACCTCTAAGTGTCCCTCACCCTATATTCCTCCCCCAATATACACCTACTACCCCAAACAGAACAAAGATTTTGTGGACCCTTCCATGTTTTCCTTAGGATTGTAATTTTTTTTTTTTTTTTTTTTGAGATGGAGTCTCACCCTGTGCCCCAGGCTAAAGTGCAGTGGCATGATCTCGGCTCACCACAACCTCTGCCGGTCAGGTTCAAGCGTTTCTCCTGCCTCAGCCTCCCAAGCAGCTGGGATTACAGGTGTGCACCACCATGCCCAGCTAATTTTTGTATATTTAGTAGAGATGGGGTTTCACCATGTTGGCCAGGCTGATCTCGAACTCCTGACCTCAAGTCATCCACATGCCTCGGCCTCCCAAAGTGCTGGGATTACAGGCATCAGCCATCGTGCCTGGCCAGAATTGTAATATTTATTTTATTAGCAATAAAATCATGTAAGTCCATTAAAGAAAATGTCTGAAATGGAGAAAATAATTTGTATTTTATTTTAATTTTTTTAGAAGCAGGGTCTCGCTCTCTTACCCAGACTGGAGTAACAGCAATGTGACCACAGCTCACTGCAGCATCCAACTCCTGGGCTCAGGTGGTCATCCTGCCTCACCTCCTGAGTATCCGGGGCTACAAGCATACACCACAACACCTGGCTAATTTTTTACAATTTTTTTTTTGTAGAGATGGGGTCTCCTTGTGTTGCCCAGGCTGGTCTCAAACTCCTGACCTCATGTGAGTCTCCTATCTCAGCCACCTAAAGTGTTGGAATTTCAGGCATAAGCCACTATGTCTGGTCAATTTTTAGAATTTATCATAAAATAAAACTAAACTCAGAAAAATTTTCACTCAGAGCAGTATCAACACCCAAAAAGACCGCTATTAGCAGTTATGTGATACTGAGTCTTTTTTCATACACAGGTGAGTTCTGTGAAGGTATACTGAGTACCAGCTCAGCTGGGAGACCTCACCCAGGCGGCGCTGAAGGGAAATGAGAGGCAGACATCCAGATAGAATAACAAACTGGGTCTATGGGTGGGGGGCAGCAGCCTACTGAGCTGAGAGCCTCAGGGGCTGACAGCTTTCCGGGCTGAAGGCCCTGAGCAGATTCTGATCCACATAGTTATGCTCTCTTAACAGGTGATAATTATTAAGAAACAGGTTTTCTGTATTTACTCATAACTCAAGAATATTCCAAGTGGGCAGCTGTTACCCGCTTCCCACTAACTGCAAACTAAAAGGTATTCTCCACAGGGGAGCCACGGGGGCAGGGTAAACTTAATATTTCTCAACAAACGTGAATGTGTGTGTTTTAATATTTTAATAAGTTATCATTCATTCAACCCTATGCCTATCTGAGTACACAGATCCAAAAGCCACAGTCCCTGTCATCATGAGGGCCCCCTGTCTAGGAAAATGGGTTTTAAGCCTTTTGAGAAACTTCTTTCTTCCCAGTTTCAACAAAATGCCAGTATGTATACAGTCTACATATAAATCAGATGAGTGATGTTTTATTAGTAGAATCTAATTTCCAATTGGGGATATTTATTTTGAACAACTAATTTGTTTGTTCTCCCTTCTATGCCCATATCATCCCACAGCCAGTTCAAGCAGGTGCCAGGTTTGATGGTCCCCTGACCCAGGAAGATGAGCATAGTGGTCAGCAGGAGCAGTTCTAAGGCTCTTCCAGCCTCTGAAGAGGGCACAGACAGTGTTATAGAAAGGAGGACCCTCTAATGGTGCTGCAAACTCATTAGCAGTGGGAACGAACGGGCCTCCCAGACATCTGGAATCAGAATCTCTGTGAGTGAGGTTGAAGAACCTTTTTTAACAAGTTCTTCAGGCCATGAGTATGCACGTGAAAGTGTGAAAACCATCAGGTTAGAGGAAGGATTCCAGAGGTGGAGGGGTGCACTCATCGTTGGGTGGAAGAAAGAAGAGAAGGAGTAAGCCCCCTGGACACATGAGGCTCCAGGTCTGCACCTGAGGGGATGTTACAATCTCAGGTGAGGTGGCACTTAGGATCCCAGCCCAGCAAAGCCTTTGTCTGCCACATGCCACCGACAACAGGCCAGGAAGCAGTACATGGACAATGGGACTGGCAATGTGTCTACTGGGGCTGCTGACCAGAAGCCCCTGCCAAAACCCCCAGCCCTGGCCTCTGGACCCCATGGGGGCCTACCGCCTTTTGAGGGACCCCTATACCGACTGAGACACCCAGCATAGGATGGATCCCACAGTTCAATTTTTTTTTTTTTTTTTTTTTGAGACGGAGTTTCGCTCTTGTTACCCAGGCTGGAGTGCAATGGCGCGATCTCGGCTCACTGCAGCCTCCGCCTCCTGGGTTCAGGCAATTCTCCTGCCTCAGCCTCCCGAGTAGCTGGGACTACAGGCACGTGCCACCATGCCCAGCTAATTTTTGTATTTTTAGTAGAGACGGGGTTTCACCACGTTGACCAGGATGGTCTCGATCTTGACCTCGTGATCCACCCGCCTCGGCCTCCCAAAGTGCTGGGATTACAGGCGTGAGCCACCGCGCCCGGCCCAATTTTTTTTTTTTTTCTTTGAGACAGAGTCTCACTCTGTAGCCGAGGCTGGAGTGCAGCGGCGGGATCTCGGCTCACTGCAACCTCCGCCTCTGGGGTTCAAGCGATTCTCATGCCTCAGCCTCCTGAGTAGCTGAGATTACAGGCACACACCATCATGGCTGGCTAATTTTTGTAGTTTTAGTAGAGACGGGGTTTCACCATGTTGCTCAGGCTGGTCTCAAACTCCTGACCTTGTGATCTACCTGCCTCGGCCTCCCAAAGTGCTGGGATTATAGGCGTGAGCCACCGCACCTGACCTTAATTTATTTTTATTAAAAACAAGGTGGGCATGGTGGCCTGTAGTCCCAGCTACATGGGAAGCTGGGGCAGGAGGATTGCTTGAGCCCTGGAGTTTGAGGCTGCAGTGCACTATGACTGCACCTGTGAATAGTCACTGCAGTCCAGCCTGGGCAACATAGCGGAAACAAAAAAATATACCACCTCCTAAAAGAATAAGGAACTGGAGAATTCTTGTACGGCTGAGATTGTAGACTGAGAATCTTCCTCCCCACGTGTATTACAAGGTTAATAAATGACACAACAAACCATTTTGTTGAATACAAAATTATTCATTTGGAGGTTGCGAATGATATGTGCCACTCTACATCAACCTCACCCCCTAAAGCACTTCTTTATTGGAAGCTGTTTTTGCATATTATGAAGGAAACCCTCGTTCACACTCATAGGTAATTCTGTGTTCACCATGAGGATGTAAGGAGCCAAATACAGAATGCAGGAAATTATACAGGACAAAGCATCCAATTTCTTTCTTAAAAAACTGAAAAGAAAAAAATCTACAAATAAAGGAAACTTGAGGGACATTTCAACCAAGTGCAAGGTGTGAATCTTGATCCAAACAAACTAAATGTAAAATAACATTCAGGAGTCAATCAGGGGAAATTTGTGTGCTGACTGGATATTCAATAATATTAAAGAACTGTGGTCATTTTTTTAATGTGACAATAATATTGTGTTTTTATGTTTTTACAGAGTCCCTATGCTTTAAAGGTACATATTAAAATGCTTACAAATAAAATGATATAGTATCTGGGATTTCCTTTGTCAACCTTAAATGATAAGATTCAGAACATACAGTTTATAGAATTTATTCAAGTGCAAAGCTTGAGGATGGTCATCCAGAAACAGTCCAAATGAGCAGAGTCAGTGTTCCAAAGTAGAAAAGTTAAGGTTTTATTTGTTCAGGTAGAGACAGGGAAGTTTTAGCAGGATTACGATATTTTCCATATCAGACCAGTGCATATGTTATAGTCACTTGGTTATAGATTGCTACATTCCAAGGAGGATTTATTTATTAATTTACTTTACTAGTCTGTGAAGAGGGGCAAAAATCTGCGGGGGGTTTTGCCTCTGGTGCTGCTTGGCCTTCTCAGTTGCTTACAGGAAAAAGGGCAGAAGTTGCAGCTGCCATGTCATGTGACTCAGGTTGCACAGCCACATCCCTCTCAAGGCTCAGAATACTTTCAAGTTCCAACAACTTTAAGTTTGAATTATTTAATTTCATATCTTCCAAATAATCCATTGGAGGAGACAGGAAGTGGCCAGATATATACTTGAAATCAAATTAGCCATGAGTTGATCTGAAGCCACCTTCATAGGGTTAACAAGAATTCTGGATAGAAATATAGTTATAGGTAAGCATTAATCAGGCTGCACTTTGACCTACAAGTCATGTGGCAGTAGACACTGCTCATTTGTGGCTCCATTGTTCCTATTGATAGGACTTCTAACGTTAGAGTCAGAAGGCTTTTTGTTTAAGAATTGTGTATGATGTTTTTGAGATTCCCAATTCCAGTGAAACAACTGACGCAAACCAATTTGAAGATCCCCACAGAGGAACAGAATCATCATGAGAATATAATTTCTTCAGCTCCCTATCCCATGATTTTACCCTGCACTCTAACCAATCAATGACCTCCACACTTTAGCTCACTCCAAAACTCTTAAGAACCCTAGTCCCAAACTCCTCTGGGAGATGGATTTGAGGTTCTCCCATCTCCTCGTTCAGCAGCCCTACAATTTAACCTCTCTCTGCTGCAACCTGGTGTATCAGTGTATTGACTCACCATGTGCTTATGGATCATTGCTGAATCTAAGTTACTAGTGCATAAAGTTTCATTATACCAGTCTCTCTGCTTTTGAAAATATCTGAAAGTTTCCACAATAAAATGATTAAAAGAAAAGATAATGACACTTCTTGCCCCTTTCTCTCCCTACCCCCACCAAAGAGTTAGAGAGAAGGCTTGTTATTCTTCTGGGACAGTGCGGAAGGGGAACTGACAAAACTGGGTGGCCCGTGGCAGCCAGTGTGGGGAAAGAAGGTCCTGAAGGTTTGAGGTAGTGGTGGTAAGTTTGGATCAGGGGAAAACTGAGGCCTGGAGCTGGTAATAAAAAATAAAGACCAAGAAATTGTGCTGGACCTAAGAACTCAACAGCTGCAAGGTATGTTCCTATTAGTCTGCTGGACTTTGGTCAGCAAGCCTGTAACCAATCCTGAGGACTGAACTAACTCTGGAATAGTTGGAAAAAAAAAAAAAAAAAAAGGCTGGGCATGGTGGCTCACGCCTGTAATCCCAACACTTTGGAAGGCTGAGGTGGGCGGATCACAAGCTCAAGAGATCTAGACCATCCTGGCCAACATGGTGAAACCTCACCTCTACTAAAAAAAATACAAAAATTAGCTGGGTGTCGTGGCACGCTCCTGTAATCCCAGCTACTCGAGAGGCTGAGGCAGGAGAATCGCTTGAACCCGAAAGGTGGAGGTTGCAGTGAGCTGAGACGGTGCCATTGCACTCCAGCCTGGCGATAGAGCGAGACTCCATCTCAAAAAAAGTATCAGTTCCACACACAACCCTGTGCTAGTTCAGGTAGGCTCATGATGAAAAGAGTGAGGACATAATCCTAGCCCTTGTGAAGTTCACAACATTCAAAGAAGGCCAAAACATTAGAAAGCAGTATTGCTGGTAGAGCATGAATGTACAAACATAATCTACACAAGCAACATGGAAAACTAGAGAAGCACCCAAGTTTGCCTGTAGTTACCCAAGGCAGGTTTCACTGAAAAAATAGCTTTTGAGTTAACACACGAAGACTAATTTAGTGTTTGCTGAGACAAGAGCCAGGAGCAGGAGGTCACTGGAGGAAGAAATAAATGAATTTGCAAGACCTAACACGAAACTGCAAACACATGTTTTTTGGGAACTACAGTATTTGTTTTGCTGGAGCATAAAGGGTGGTGATGGAGGGGTTCCTAAAACCGGTTTCAGCCTGCATACACCACAATAATTTAAGCCTGGGGCCTTTTGGGTCTTTTAAAATTCAGTTTCCTGACGGGAAAGGAGAGGAGACCCAACTTCATGGAAAACTTATGGGTTGTGGGTCAGGCTGCATTTTGGAGCACAGAAGCAGTCCAAGAAAGACAGTAACAAAGAGGAAATGGAGAGGGTTTAAGGCCCAATAAAAACATGTGGTGTAGGCCAGGTGCAATGGTTGATGCCTGTAATCCCAGCACTTTGGGAGGCCGTGGTCAGGAGTTCAAGACCAGCCTGGCCAACATGGTGAAACCCTGTCTCTACTAAAAATACAAAAATTAGCTGGGCGTAGGGGTGCGCGCCTGTAATCCCAGCTACTCAGGAGCCTGAGGCAGAGGAATCACTTGAATCTGGGAGGCAGAGGTTGCAGTGAGCCGAAATTATGCCACTGCACTCCAGGCTGGGTGACAGAGTGAGACTCCATCTAAAAAAAAAAAAAAAACAACGAAATAAACACGTGGCGCGGCAGCAACAACCTACTTCCTACAATTATAGACCCTTAATGCAGGAAGATGAGTCAATCAGAAATCAATGGTCTGAACTGCCTGACACCAGTAGGCTTTGTACTCAAAGCAGTTTTACATGGATTCTATATCATTGACTATGACTATTCTTGTCCAAACAACAAACCCTTTTCCCTTTTTTATTGACATAAAACCTAAGTGCTCATTTAGGTAGTCTAATGCCTAAATGAGCACTTACAATGTATGTCATCAGTAGTAGGCATCAGACTACCTAAATGAGCACTTAGGTTGTATGCCGCTGTTTATTTCAAAATTACAGATTTTATAATACCATAACAAAAAGGGCTGTTGTAAATACACTTAGGAGAAGCTATAAGGAATCAATTAGCATCATAATATTGGTAGCAAAAGGCAATTGGATAATGTGTGCGTAGCTTTGGATTTTTTTTAATATAAGATGTATTTGGATTTTTTTTTTTAATTGACAGGGTCTCACTCAGTCGCCCAGGATGGCTCACTGCAGCCTCGACTTCCGGGGCTCAGGTGATCACCCCATCTCAGTCTTCGGAGTGGGAACTATAGGCGGGCGCCACCAGGCTTGGCTAATTAACTTTGAAACTATTTAGACAAGTCTTCTGCCATGTGCCTTGCACAGTAAACTCTCCACAAACATCTGTTTCAGCGATTTTACAGAAACACGGTCCCACAACTGCTTTCCGGGAAGCTTCCCGTTTCTCTGGAGTTACTTCACCTCACTTCGGGGACGCTAGACGTCCTATTGCGCAAACTCCGCCCCTGGCCCCAAAGCGTCCGCTGTGGCGCAAGCAGTGGTGCAGGCTGCTCGCTCCGCCTCGGCCCACTTGCGCCAGACTCCCCGACCGCTCGCGGTTGGAGGCTCCGCGGCGCTTACGCCTGCGCACAACGCAGCCGGTCGGGCGGAGGCGGGGTCAGGTCCGGCCACGCCCCTCGGCCGCTCCGCTAGGTGTGCGTGCGCAGCAGCCCCGCCCCGCCGCCTGAGTCTTCCTGGGCGGTGGTGTGCGTCCGGTTGTCTGTTTTTCTCTGCTGCACCGCACTGGTCCGTGAGCCCGACTCCTCCTAGTCAGCTCTGCGGCGCTGCCATGGCGTGGCGGCGGCCCGAGGCCGGCGTGGGGGCCCGCGGCGCGCTGGCTTTGGCGTTGCTCGTCCTGGCCCTGTGCGCGCCCGGGGCCCTGGGCCGGGCTCTCGAGTGGTTCTCGGCTGTGGTGAGCACCGAGTACGTGGACCCGCAAACCAACATGACCGTGTGGAGCGTCTCGGAGAGCGGCCGCTTCGGCGACAGCTCGCCCAAGGAGGGCGCTCAGGGCCTGGTGGGGGTCCCGCGGGCTCCTGGCGGAGACCCCGAGGGTTGCGAGCCCGACACGCGCTTCTTCGTGCCCGCGCCTGGCGGCCGAGGGTCTGCGCCCTG
Source organism: Alouatta palliata (assembly GCA_004027835.1). NCBI lineage: Eukaryota > Metazoa > Chordata > Mammalia > Primates > Atelidae > Alouatta > Alouatta palliata. The sequence continues at coordinate 8,670 of PVKV010032843.1, forward strand.
GGTGGCCTTGGTGGCTCGCGGGGGCTGCACCTTCAAGGAGAAGGTACTGGTGGCGGCGCGGAGAAACGCCTCGGCCGTGGTCCTCTACAACGAGGAGCACTACGGGAACCTCACCGTGCCTATGTCCCATGCGGGTGAGCGGGCCAGAGCGCGGAGACAGGAGGGGGACTTCTGCGCGGCAGCCGCATGCTGGGGTCTTCAGGGTGGGCTCTGAATTGCAGGCCGCCAAGCGGGCCTGGCTCTACTCTCAGGCCTCTGGCTGTTGGAACTTTCAGGGAAGCCCTCGTTTGCTTTATGCGACTCCCCTAGTGCTGTTGGGAGGGAGGCAAGTCTGTAGACAAGATGTCATCTTCGCCTTTGGTCGATGGGGTGAAGGGAGTACTAAAGACATTAGAATCCACAGGAGGCATGTGGTTCTAACAGGTGGGGAATCTCATGATTCCTAATCATGGGCCCCTTTCCATTCACCGTTTCCCAAAGCTGGAGGGGTGGTTAAGAATCCAAGCTCTTCCCCCAGCGCGCCTCAGGATCGGGTTGTTCTTTCACCAACATGAAGTGATGGCCCGCTGGCACTCTGGTTTCTTCACTTTATTGTATCATGTCTTAATATTGTAAACTCTGAGTCAGAAAATCCGGATCTGATTGAGTCAGTAAACCTTGACCTGTGCTTTCTAGTGACTAGCTAAATTTAGGGTTATAACGCTGGCTCTACTGCCAGTCAGATTCACCGAGTCTTGCGTTATGATCAAATTTTTTAAATTACTGTATTCATTCAAGAAAAGACCTTGCAGCTGGGCACAGTGGCCCACGCCTGTAATCCTAGCACTTTGGGAGGCCGAGGTGGGAGGATTGCTTGAGGCCAGGAGTGTGAGACCAGCCTGGCCAACATAGAGAGACCCACGTCTCTACAAAAAGTTTTAAAACATTGTGTGGGCGTGGTGGCGCCCGCCTGTAGTCCCAGGTACTAAAGAGGCTGAGATGGGAGAATCACTTGAGCCCAGGAGGTTGAGACTGTAGTGAACTGTGATTGTGCCACTGCACTCCAGCCTGGGCGACAGAGCAAGACCTCAAGGAAAAAAAAGACTTTGCTGTTTGCCAGGCGACCCTTCCTACACATACCATTCCCTAGGGCAGCAGGTTGTATCTTCAGGTAGTAATCATAGTTTAAGTCTTATTTTGCAAAATATCCTTGAAACTAAGTTCCAGGTAAAATAACGACTGGTACATAGAGAGTTAACGTATTCTGTTATGTAAGATAACATCACTTTATGCATCACACAACTAGTTGACTCATTCTCAGCTTTATGTGGTTAATTTTTTTTTTTTTAAGTTTCCACTGCTACTAAGTCAGGCATCATTTTTCCTATACTTTCTGATTTTTGTTCTGTTTTGGCTTCCTGAATGCAAGTTGTTCGGGACCTAACAGTAAATTGAGGACAGAAAAATAACCTCGAAATTGCCTATTTTGTGTCGTGATGGGAAAGGTAGTCAGTTGAGAGACTTAAGAAGTAAGGACTGTTAGGACAGCTCTTTCAAGAAGATTGAGGACGATGCAGAGGAATGTGCAGAAACTGGGAGTACGGGAGGATGGGACTGAGTTGGTAGGGTGTGTTTGAAATTGGGTAGGAGTGATCTGCTAGAGTCTTCCAGAAGGCAAGAAGGCTGGGTCCAGAACACTGGAGGCTTGGCCACAGGTGGTCCAAGGACAGTTCCTCAGTTGCAGCAGAAAGGAGGGTGTGGGAATGAGAGCAGATGTTCATGTGGTGGCACTGGGCTAGGCACCACCTTTGGTGCGGCTATTCCAGTGATTACAGAGCTATTTAATTGTCATGGTACCCAGGTTGTGTTTCCACAGGAGTGTCATGAAATATCTTGTCAGATTTGACATAGCATTCCAGATACATCCTGTCAGTAGTGTTCCCCACTTTAGTAGTTCTGTCAGAGACGTTAGTTATGCTGGGTGCTTACACACCCATCTTAATGTAGACATTTTTTTTTTCAAATGGCAGGTTCATCAGCCTACAGTTTTCCAAATCTACTTACTGCATTTTTTTATAATAGCATTAAGAGACACCTTTTCAGGCTAATAGCAGTTGTTCAACTTATGTTACTGACATGTAATTTATCCAGGCCCAGAAAAACACCTCTGATGTTCATGCGAAATCCACTTCTTGGGGGCTTGTGTTCCCATTATTGGTGTCCATTCTAGTCTTTTTAGTGAGAGAATAATTCTGTTTGAGAGAAAAGACCATCGAAACAACTTAAAGATGTGTGAAGTGTCCAGTCTGCAGACACAGCTCACACAGCTTAGTGTTCTGCATAGAGTGACTCACTCTTCCCAACAGTCTTTAAGGTACGTATTTGACCATACAGTACATACAGAGGAGAAAAGTGACACTCAAGGAGTTTAAATGACTAGCCAGAGACAACACACTCATCTAGGGCCAGATCATTCTTTGTTCTCTCTCTCTCTCCCCTTCTTCCTCTTTGTCCCCATCTCCCCATCCCATGTGTGTCTCTGTGTGTTGGGGCAGTGGTTATCTTGTAGGTGGTTGTCATCGCAGGATATCTTAGATGCATCCTTGGCCTTCACCCACTAAATTCCAGTCCTGACAATCAAAGATGTCTCCCGATATTGCCAGATGTTTAAAGAGTCGGGGAGGGGCCGACAAAATCATCCAGCATTTTGAAGCACTGGCCTTAAAGGGAAATTAGTTTGATTATTAGTGTGACAGATCGATTAAACAGAGGAAAAGCTGGAAACACAATCCATTTAGACTGTGCGGCTAGTCTAAGTAGAACTTAAGGGCCAGTACTGAGTGGTGACTGCAGAAATAAAAAGACCCTTACAAAATGTGGCCCCATTGGGTATAATGGTATAAGGTATTGTGACTTTGAGAATGGAGTTAAGTTGCAAGGTGACTGTATACAGACAGCCTTGAAAACTTAAGTTTCTGCATTTAGTCAAGTGTGGCTAGAGCCCAGAAAAACCACTGATTCAGTGGTTCTCACTGTTCTATGGAACGCTGGTTTTCTGTGAAACAGGTAGAGGTGGCCTGCCTATAAAATGTAGTACTGGTAGTCTGTTCCCAAGTCTCAGGAGAATTTTTCCAGTTTTTCTGAAACCTATCACTTGTCTCTACTACAATCCAGTACAAGATGCTTTTTGGATTTGAATCAGTATTTTATTGTGGCTCTAAAAAAGTTGTAACTTTAATTTTCTGTCAGAACAACTGTAAGTACTGTTACTAATGCCCAAAGTCAGTTCTGTTTACTTTAGCGGACATCTACTCAGCAGCTACTTTGGGCTAAGGATTGTACCTGCTTAGGGATAGAAATGCCTGAGACACAGTCCTGCCCTTGAGAGGCGTATGGTCTAGTTGGAGTGATACACAGAACTTTCCAGACAATATGGTTTGGACCTTGTATGATTCTAATATGCACAGGTGCTTAGGAAGCAGGATAGAAAGGCTTTTTGTTGTTGTTTGAGGCAAGTTCTTATTCTGTCACCCAGGCTGGGGTGCAGTGGCATCATCTCAGCTCAGTGAAACCTCTGCATCCTGTGCTCAAGCGATCCTCTCACCTCAACCTCCCAAGTAGTTGGGACTACAAGCATACACCCCCATGTCTGGTTAGTTTTTGTACTTTTTGTAGAGATGGGGTTTTGCCATGTTGGTCAGGCTGGTCTTGAACCCCTGAGCTCAAGCGATCTGCCTGCCTTGGCCTCTGACACTGCTGGGAGCGTAAGCCACCCCGCCTGGCTAAGGAAAGGGATTTAATGCAGATATTGCAAAGGTATCAAAGTTAGCTTGACCGAGGTAGGTGGAAATTAATAAATGTCAAAGCATTACAACAAAAACTTTTACGGAATATTGGCCTTTAATTAACATAAATATGTTTGTTAACCAATAGGCTGATCTTAGCTGGGCGCAGTGGCTCATGCCTGTAATCCCAGCACTTTGAGGGGCTGAGGTGGGCAGATCATGAGGTCAGGAGTTCAAGACCAACATAATGAAACCCTGTCTCTACTAAAAATACAAAAGTTAGCCGGGCATGGTGGTGCACATCTGTAATCTCGGCTACTCAGGAGGCTGAGGCAGGAGAATGGCTTGAACCTGGGAGGCGGAGGTTGCAGTGAGCCGAGATGGCACCACTGCATTCTAGCCTGAGCAGCAGAGCAAGACTCTATCTCAAACAAAAAACAAAAGAACAAATAATCTGATCCTTTAGCTGAAATCTTGGCATGGTCTTTTAAGAATGGCACTTTCATTTTTAATAATTATTTACTGAGTGCCAAGTACTGGCAAGGCTTGGAGCTATATTTGGAATCTGCCAGAGTTGGAGTGGGTGGCAAGGAGGTTACAAAGATGTGTAAGAAATCCCTCCCGTTGATTAAAGGTATAAAAATAAATTAAAAAAAAAAATCCCTGACCTTTAGAGAGTTCACATATTGAGAGGTGTGCATTTTGTATTTGCAGTGCAGGGTAAATAGTCTTTTATGAATGGATAATGAATTCTTGATTACCTGTAATGCTACACTCTCACAAATGATCTAAAAATTTAAATTTGAATTAAAAATGTATTTTGAATTAAATATTTGATGGCTCTTGCCTATAATCGCAGCACTTTGGTAGGCTAAGGCGGGTGGATCACCTGAGATCAGAAGTTCGAGACCAACCTGGCCAACATGGCAAAAACCCCATCTCTACTAAAAAAAATAAAAATAAAAAAATATTAGCCAGGTGTTGAGGCGTGTGCCTGTGGTCCCAGCTACTCGGGAGGCTGCAGCATGAGAATGGCTGAAACTGGGAGGCGGTGGTTGCAGTGATCTGAGATTGTACCACAGTATTCCAGCCTGGGTGACAGAGCATGACTCCGTCTCAAAAAAAAAAAAAAATGTATTTTGGTGCTACAGGAAGACAGAAGTGGCACCTCATAGCCTCATAGAGGGTGAGATTAACTAGGACACTTCCCAGAAAGGTTGAGTTTTTCTTCGTTTGGTTAGTTTTTGGGTTGTGGTTTTGTTTTAGAAACAGGGTCTCAGTCCGTTGCCCAGGCTGGAGTGCAGTGGCACGATCATAGCTCACTGTAGCTTTGCCCTCCGAGGGTCAAGCAATCCTCCTTCCTTAGCCTTCTGCATAGCTGGGACTACAGGTGCATGCTGTCATACCTAGCTCATTTTTTAAATGTTTTATAGAGATGCGGTCTCCCTGTGTTGCCCAGCTGCTTCCAAACTCCTGGACCGAAACTATCCTTCCACCTCAGCCTCCCAAAGTGCTGGGATTACAGGCATGAGCCACCACACCTGGCCAAGGTTGAGTTTTTTTTGGTTTTTTTTGTTTTTGAGACAGAGTCTTGTTCCATCACCAGGCGCCAGACTGGAGTGCAGTGGCGCAATCTCGGCTCACTGCAATCTCCGCCTCCTGGGTTCAAGCAATTCTCCTGCCTCAGCCTCCTGAGCAGCTGGGATTACAGGTGTGCGCCACCACGCCCAGCTAATTTTTTGTATTTTTAGTAGAGACGGGGTTTCACCATGTTGGCCAGGATGGTCTCGATCTCTTGACCTTGTGATCCGCCCCCCTCGGCCTCCCAAAGTGCTGGGATTACAGGCGTGAGCCACCACGCCCGGCCAAGGTTGAGTTTTGAAGAACAAGTTAAAGTCGATGGGGAAGGTATGTTGTGTGTGGTAGAGATGAGTGGGCTAGAGGACATTCTAGGTGGCAGGAACAGTCTTTTGCAATATTGGAAAAGGCTGAAGGTCTGAGATAAAGCAAAGCATTTGGGGAAGCTGCAAAAGAGTTCTTGACATTGTCGAGTATTATAGTATATATTCAAAAATACAAAATATTTTTGAGCAAGCCAAATTGTCTAAAACATAATTTAAAATTCTATGCCAAAAAGAGAATTTCACTTATATTGGGGTCCTGCTAACTCACCCCAACCAACCATAAAAACGTTTGTTTTGCGCTGTGGCTTCAGATTTCCATGATATTTACATTTATATTGATGAATTCACCAAATTCACCTGCTGGGGAATCTCCTTATTGGGAATTCTCCTTATTGGGTCATTTTAACTGTAGCACTAGAAGATGCGCCAGCTTTTCAGACTGACTCATTTATATAGAAGCCTTTTTATGAGCCATCACTGCTTGATGCTAGGGCTACAAAAACTAATAAATAAGGACAAGTAGTACTTGTCTAGTGAGGGAGACCTATAAGTAAATTATAGTAGGTGTGCAAAAAGAGGTATCTAAGAGGCAGATGGTGCTGAAAAGCCTTAAGTTGAGCTTATGCTGAACCTTAAAGATTTGGCCAAAAATTCTTCTGAGAGAAGGGGAAAAAAGTGCAGTGTTGCAGTTAAGTTACTGGGAAAAAGAAAACCTGAAAGTTTATGGTAGTCTCTTTCTGGAACTTTAAAATGTGATTTCTTGCTGCCTGATTAGTTTTCTAGAACAGAAATCTAATCCATTACTTTAAATGTTCAGTAGCTCCCATCTCCTTCAAGAGAATGTTGAAATCTACTTTAAATAGTTTTCTTGGGAAGAGAAACAGTACACTAGACTCATGTCATCCAGAAGAATTTTAAAGCTGTTGACCAAGTCAACTTTTTTCCTTTTTTTTATTATTATTATTTTGACAGGGTGGTAAGAGGAACACAGAAATTTGAAAAGAAACAGAAGTAACACAACTTTACTTTTTGGCACAGAAGAATGTTAAATTATGTTACAGGTAATTTGGTTTGTTAAAAATACTATCTTTGAGGTGGGACGTCGTGGTACGTACCTGTAATCTCAGCACTTTGGGAGGCTGAGGCAGGTGGATTGCTTGAGACTACCCTGGGCAACATGGTGAAACCCCCATCTCTACAGAAAAAAATACAAAAGTAAAAATCAGCTGGCTGTGGTGGTGCAGTCCTAGCTCCTAGAAAGGCTGAGATGGGAGGATCACCTGAGCCTCGGAGGTCAAGGCTGCAGTGAATTGTAATCGTGCAGCTGTACTCCAACCTGGGCAACAGAGTGAGACCCTGTCTCAAAAAAAATCCAGAAAACTGTATTTGGTATTTATTGTTGTTCAACAAATAGATTTATGATTACATATTATGTGCAAAGATATTGTGCTAAATGTAAAACAAAAATGAAACAGGAATTGCCTTCAAGAAATTTTCCTGTCTAATGCCGAGGTGTATAAGTTCTTTTCGGGAAGAGCGATTGTGCAGGTAACTTTTTTTAGTCAAGCAATATTTGTAACAACGTTAAGCCCTAAGGAAGGAAATGATAACCTTTAAAGGCTTTTTCTCTGTCATCCAAAGTCTTTGAGTTTCTGTGAAGAAATGCAGCCATTTATTTTGGAAGTAAGCTGCGATTTGGTCTCATGTGCCAATTAAGGCAGAGTTGTGCACAATAACTTGAGCAGCTTAGCTCTTTAGTATTGGCCAGAGAGGCAGTGATGCATCCAGAGGCGAGAGTAGGGCCCAGAAGGTGCATGTGCCTGGCACCCCTTGGGGTTGTGCACATACTGACCCCTGACCTAATGTTTTTACCCGACTGCTCGGCCTCCAGTTTGTCCCCAGAAATGTTCTGGAAGAGCAAATCCCAGGGTCTTCATTCCACGTTTTGTTAATTTAAAATAATTCCTAGAAGCAGTCTTGCTGACGATTATAATATAGTAAACTGTTTAGCCTTCATGCTAGGCAGGTTATTTTTTTGTTTGCTTTAATAGAGACAGTGTTTTGCCATGTTGCCCAGGCTGATCTCAAACTCCTAGGGTCAAGTGATCCACCCACTTTGGCCTCCCAAAGTGCTGGGTTTACAGGCATGAGCCACTGCACCCAGCTATAGTAGGAAGTTTTTTTTAAAATAATAATTTCTTTTAACTCGGTGAACTAAAATTAATTTCCTAGGTGAGAAATTTCAGATTGATACTGCAAGTGTTTTCCGTGAAGAGTGTCCTGATACTTGTGGCAATGTCCCTTGCCCCACCCCCAGCCTTGAGATTGTAGGTGTCCAAGAACCTTTTTAATTTCAGTTAATTTTCTGTCTCCCACTCATCCGTTCACTTATTCGACAAGATACCTTTGCATGTATCTTAGTCACCAGCCAAACTGGCTGGTCACTATCCTAAATATATTTTGTTCCAGCCTGCAGTCTAGAAACCTTCCTTTCCTTTGCTTTGTAAACGTTTTCTCTCCTTTGAGATGTGGCTCCAGTGTGCCTCCTGGGGAAATTTCCCTCCACTCCAAACAAAATTATCCCCTTACTTCTGTACTGTAGCTCCTTGTTACTCTACTTGCTTACTGAAAAAGTGGTGGTCAGAAATAGAGACATTCTCATCTCCATTTTGTAGCTGCAGAAGCATTCTCAGCAAGCATGGATTTGTCCAGCCCCTCTGGCAGTGGATAACAGGGACATTTGCACCCAGGTCTGTCTGGCTGCAAAGCCTGTGATCCTATGAATGGGGGCGGGAAAGGGACGCCACCTTGGACCTGGGTCTTCAGACTTTAGAACTGGCTTTTTCAGGTGATAGGTGACATTGAGCAACTCCCTAAGATTTCTGAACACTCAGCTGTAGAATGATAGTGTGGCCTTTTCCTGCTTCAGGTGAAATATAAATGTGAACATATTCTTCCTCATTATCACACAGAGAATTTGGTATCACTACCAGAAATTGATTCAACTGTCATCGTAGCATAGTTTAGTTTTCCTGTGTAAAAGCTTTTAACTGAGATGGGAACATGAGATTTCTTTGTACTATTCTTTCTACTTTGTATGCGCTTGAAATTTTCCATAAAAGCAGGTTTACAGAAAAGACTTTCAGCTTGCAAAGTGCCATATAATTATATCAGGTATAACCATTGTAATTGTTTCTATACAGGTCCTTCTTAACTACTAGATGTTTATTTTCCTAACTGCAGAAAATACCTTCCTCTTCGTTGTGTACCCTGGTGATGACATGGTTGGTTATGTGGGTGCTGCGGAAACTACAGTTCTTGCTGAGGGACCCTTTTAGACAGGACAGCTCATCAGATCATAGGATCAGCTTCTACACAGGGACTACCTTAGAAGGATGCCCTTCTGGTGTTTCAGTAACTAAATCCCAAAGCTTGAGACCCACAGTGGATTTGCTACAGATTAAATTTCTCTTCACAAGAAAATAGTGTTATAATGTGGTTTTAGTGTAATGTCAGGGAACATTCTTTATATACCCTTTAAATTTATTTTTTGTTTTGTTTTGAGACAGTCTAGCTCTGTCGCCCAGGCTGGAGTGCAGTGGCATGATCTCAGGTCACTGCAACCTCCACCTCCTGGGTTCAAGCGATTCTTCCGCCTCAGCTTCCTGAGTAGCCGGGATTACAGGTGTGAGCTACCATGCCCAGCTAATTTTAGTAGAGACCTGTGTGTGTAATTTTAGTAGAGACAAGGTTTCACCATGTTTGCCAGGCTGGTCTCGCACTCCTAATCTCAAGTGATCTGCCTGCCTCAGCCTCCCAAAGTGCTGGGATTATAGTCGTGAGTCACCTCGCCTAAAAGTTATTTTTTGAATAACTAATATGTGCACATGGTACAGAATTCTTACTGTGCAGATAAGGCCCCCCCACCCCCACTCCATCCTGCATCCCCTAGCGCATCTCCCCAGAAATAGTTATGATCTCCAGTCTCTGGGGTAGCCTTCCAGAGTGTAGTATGTGTTGATAGGAGCATATAGCTCTTTGGGTTTTCTTTTTTTTTTTTTTTTTTGGACAGCATGCTATTCACACAGTTTTATATGATATGTGTTTTTTTATATATATAATTTATTTATTTTACTTTAGGTGCATACTATATCTGGTATTTCTCCCCATGTTATCCCTCCCTGCCCTCCCCTACCTCCCCACCCCCCATTGTCTCTCCCCTTCCCCCTCAACTGTCCCTGTGTGTGATGCTCCTCTCCTGAGTCCATGTGTTCTCGTTGTTCAACACCCACCTATGAGTGAGAACATACGGTGCTTGGCTTTCTGTTCTTGGGTCAGTTTGCTGAGAATGATGGTTTCCAGATTCATCCAAGTCCCTACAAAGGACATGAACTCATCGTTTTTTTTTAATGGCTGCATAGTATTCCATGGTGTATATGTACCACATTTTCTTTGTCCAGTCTGTCACTGATGGGCATTTGGGTTGGTTCCAGGTCTTTGCTATTGTACACAGGGCTGCAATGAACATACATGTGCATGTATCTTTATAGTAGAACGATTTATAGTTCTTTGGGTATATACCCAATAGTGGGATTGCTGGGTCAAATGGAATTTCTATTTCTAGATCCTTGAGAAATCGCCACACTGTCTTCCACAGTGGTTGAACTAATTTACACTCCCACCAGCTGTGTAAGAGTGTTCCTATTTCTCCACATCCTCTCCAGCGTCTGTTGTCTCCCAATTTTTTCGTGATCACCATTCTAACTGGCATGAGATGATATCTCAATGTAGTTTTGATTTGCATTTCTCTAATGACCAGTGATGATGAGCATTTTTTCATGTTAGTTGGCCTCATATATGTCCTCTTTTGAAAGTGTCTGTTCATATCCTTTGCCCACTTTTGAGTGGGGTTTTTTTTTTTCTTGTATATCTGTTTTAGTTCTTTGTAGATTCTGGATATTAGCCCTTTGTCAGATGGGTAGATTGCAAAAATTTTTTTGCCAGTCTGTGTCTTTTGATTGGGG
>PVKV010032844.1:0-19359 GCA_004027835.1 Alouatta palliata
CAACCTCCGCCTCCTGGGTTCAAGCAATTCTCCTGCCTCAGCCTCCCGAGTAGCTGGGACTACAGGCACATGCCACCATGCCCAGCTAATTTTTGTATTTTTAGTAGAGATGGGGTTTCACCATGTTGACCAGGATGGTCTCGATCTCTTGACCTCGTGATCCACCCGCCTCGGCCTCCCAAAGTGCTGGGATTACAGGTGTGAGCCACCGTGCCCGGCCAGACTTAGTTTTCTTAAAAACAAACCACAACAAAGAGCTGGGATGGGGCAAGGGCACCAGGCAGGGGGTGCAGCTTGCGTAGGGGCAGAGGAACTGACCCACAGGACTCGGCAGGGAACACCCACAGGATGTCACTAAGGTCTTCAAAAGGCAGCAGTGACTACCAGATCCCAACTGCAATTCACAGCCAACACATTTAGAAATTTGAAATTTCTATCTATTCTGTCTCTCCCTCCCCAAAGGAGTGTGCACAGGCACAAGCCCTGGCAGGGACACATGAGCACCCAAGACGCATGCACGAACTCTGGGCTCTGTCTGACTGTGGCAGCTGGAGTATGGGGTGGATTCAGAGACAAATCGGGTCTTCGGGTACAGGAAAAACCACCAAGGGCAAAGGCAGTAGTGCTGGTGCTCCTCACTGCCTGTGTGCAGGCTGACCTGGGGCTGAGTAAAAGGCTAGCTCAGCAGGTCTGGGACGTCCACACACTCCACATTCCAAAGAAAGGTCTGGCCCTAGCCTGCTTCCTTGTTTTTGGAATATCCTGCCTGATAAGAGTGTCCTTGTTTACGTGAGCCTAAGCTTAGGTCAGGCTAACAATGTGATATATGATGGTGGCCTTGGGCTTCACATTATTAGCTTGACCCCTGCTAGGGGGTTGGAGACTATACTCAGTCACGCCTATGTGACAGACCCCCAAGTGAGGGTTGGCAATACTCTGTATGTGTTGTCACACACTGCTTGGAGAAGTGCTGTCCACATGACTCCATGGGGAGAGGACAACTGGAAGCTTGTGCCTGGATTCCCCTGGATGCTGCCCTATGCACTTTTTTCATTTGATGGTTTTAATTTGCATCCTTTCATTGTAAGGAACCATCACCGTAAGTATAACAGTTCTACGCATCCTTCCAGTGAATCACTGAAGTAGAGGGTGGTCTTGGGAACCCCAAACACCTCCCTACAACACTTCCCACTCTGAGAATAACACCTCAGAGGCAGAAAGCATATAGCAGACAGCTGCTCACAGTGTGTTTCCTGGTCAGCAAAGCAAGGCCCCTTGGGACAACATGGCGGCCGTGAGTGGCTGTGCCCAGGAAGGAGTAGCGGATACAGCCACACACTCAACCAACCAGCCCATCCTTAGAAGGTGCCCTGTTACAGTCAACAAGCCAGCCAAGTTGGCCTGGGATCAATGGTCTAATTTTTTTTTTTGAGACGGGGTCTCACTTTGTCACCCAGGCTGGAACACAGTGGCACGGTCTCAGCTCACTGCAGCCTTGACCTCCCAGTTCAAGAGATCCTCCCATCTCAGCCTCCTGAGTAGCTGGAACTACAGGCACGCACCACCACACCCAGCTAATTTTTCTATTTTTTGTAGAGCCAGGGTCTTACCACATTGCCCAGGCTGATTTGAACTCCTGGGTTCAAGAGATCCACCTGCCTTGGCCTACCCAAGTGCTAGGATTACATGCGTGAGCTACCATGCCTGGCCATCAGTGGTCTAATTCAATCATTGATAGTTTACTAAAAATTAATTAAAAATAAATCCAGAACAGACCTAGTGGTGAAGACGTGGTTCAATGCCATTTCTCTACCAGACTCCCACCTGCAAGACACAGCCTGACATGCACAGAGATGCATTTCCTGGTCACAGGACAGGCATTGCAATCGAGGCACACAGCTCAATGCATTCTTTCCATCCCGCTCTCTCCTCCCATTTCAGGCAATCTTCTGTTCCCTCCCTCCTCCCTTTCCTTCCCTAGGTCACTTATTCATTTGGTAACTATTTTAGGAGCGCCAATTACGCTTAAGGACATTGTGCTGAGAAGCGTGGGGGTAGAAGGTTGAGCAAGAGATGGGCAAGAGACTGCTCCTCTTCCACTGCTGACATTTACAAATTTGAGAAATTACTTAATCTAGCAGCTGCCTGTCCCCATCCGTCAGCTTTTGCTAAGAACGCTAGCTGCATCAGCATCACCACAGACTGCCTCAGAGGGGTGGCTTTGGTCCGTAGGGCCCCTCATTTGGAGTGGGCTGCTCCAAGACCAGCATCCCTGAGAATGAGGGTACCACCTTGTGGCAATGTGTCTACCCTCAGTTCCAGGGACACCTTGATGGCCTCTGCTCCTGGGATAGGAGGGGTGTCCTCCTCTCTCCCACTTCTGAACTGAATGCCCAGTGTGGGTGTGTTGTATGCTGGCAGGACAGAGATGGGTGGGCCCCTGCATGAGACGGTGTAGAGGTTGTGCTGGCAGCGGCTGCTGAGTGCCTCATGTTTGAGTGCTGCCAAATTCTGCCCCTTTCCGTTGACGTTACTGTGCCAGCTGTTCAAACCATGGTCTACTGTTTGTTGCTGGACTCCCCTGAACTGAGATCTCAGGCCCCAGAAAACTTCAATGGAGTAAATTCAGCTACAAGAGGGGAAGCGGAAGGTCCAGGGCAGGTGGGTCTCCTCCACTGGAGTGGTGAAAGAAGGTATAAAAACCGTGTCCAAGTAGGATGCAAACAGACTCAACAAAAGGTGTGAACAACCTCAACGCCTCCGATCAACTAAGTGAGTTGAACTTGTTTTGATTCAGCAGTTTAGAAACACATTTCCTACAGGAACTAGATTTGGACATTCCAGACTTCTTTCCAGCATATACTCACATTCTCTTCCCAGCATATACTCACTTCTATTTATGCAGCCAGTCCCCTGGTTCCTATCATTAGGGGACTGGCTGCATAAATATAAGTCAATTGTTCAAAGGAATACAACACAGCCATAAAGAAGGCCAAGCTCATTACGTACTAGTGTGGAACAACCTCCATCCAATTAAGCACAAGCAGACCAGAATGCATAGAACACTTCACTAAAAAAAAAAACAAAAAACAAAACCCTGTCTTTATCCACAACTTTATCTCCCGCAAGACACTGAAGGAGGGAAGGTGACTGGCTGCCTTAGGGGTAGAGGGAGGATAGTGAGGGAAGTAAGGGAAGGCTACACCGTTTTGTATTTATTGAATTTTAAACCATGTGATTAGAACATATCTTCATAACAGTTAAACCTTAGGAAAATGAAAGAAGAAATCATACTTACCAAACAGAGAAAGAGATAAGTGGCTTACAGGTCTCCCTGCAGTTCTATAAAGCACCTACTAGGTCAGCCCGGTGGGGCCTGCCCTGCTCAGACTACTTCTCCTCTGTTCTTTTGTGGTCATAGCCTGTGGCCTGAGCCTTTGTGAGAAACAAACCTTGCCAGGTTTCACAGTAGGAGAAGGGCAGCTCTCTTCGCTAGAGGTGACTTAACCAAGTCATTTTCCTGCCAAGCTGGGACTGAATTATGATCTTCTCAACCTAATACTATTTGTAAAGTCCTCATCTTTGACATAAATCTGTCCTGTGTTGGCATGTTTCACAGTGCTGTGTACCCAGGAGGCACCCGTCTAAGTGGGGTGGTTAGCAGGGTACACTGGAATCTGCTGCAAGCCACTTTGTGCACTGAGGGGTGGAAGAGCTCATACTCCCCTGTCCCCATTCCAACACCAAAGGGAATGAAAGAGTGATTAGAGTGATTCAAAGACAGCCTGGAGGCCTGTAATCCAGCACTGGGAGGCCAAGGTACACAGATTATTTGAGTTCAAGAGTTCGAGACTAGCCTGGGCAACATGGCAAACCTCCTCTCCATCAAAAATACCAAAAATTAGTCGAGTATGGTGGCGTGCACCTGTGGTCCCAGCTACTTGGGAGGCTGAGGCAAGAGGATCACTTGAACCTGGAGGCAGAGGCTGCAGTGAGCCAAGATCGCGTCACTGCACTCTACCCTGGGTGACAGGGTGGGACCCCATCTCAAAAAACCTCCCCCAAATCAAAAGACAAAAAAACACCAGGTGGGGTAGGGATGCAGGTCATTCCTGACTCCCAGGGCCTCTCATAATTGAGAACTGATCCAATCCTGGAAAATTCCAACGGGTCATCTCAATGACAAAAGCACCTGTCACCTGCCCAGTCATGACCACACTGTACCTCTCACAGCAATGCCCGGCCTGGCCAAGGCTGATATGCCTGAGGTGCCATTCTGCCTCTGCTCTCACAGTCCCCACTGCATAGAAAGACCTTTGGGGGCGGCATGAGGCATGTCATCACAATCTGTATCAAACAACTCCCACCTATTATGTTTTTGCCTCTCCTGAGTTATGAGACTAGAACTTTCCCTCTGACCTCCAAGGGCTTCTAAGCTACCTCCTCTACCACCTGTGTCCTTCAACAAACCCAGTTCATCACTTCTCTCCCCTGCACCCAGGAGCTCTGCTGCTGGGCCAGTGTGTTTGCATATTCACCTGTCTTCCCTAAGAACATCCCTCATTCTCACTCCTCTTGTGTAAACCTCAGCCATAAAAGCTAGATTCAAGTTCATCCTCCACCATGATGCCCTACTTTGAATCATTCTGATTTCCTACTTCATTTGTTCTCGCTTTACAAAGATGTCTCCTCAAATAGTTCTTAGTTGACTTGCTTGGGCTTGTGATCCTTAATCATATGACCCATTCACCAAGGCCCTAAAATCTCAGGCAACCCTCTAAAATCTAAGTCAGGACTTCCCATTTAGAATGGAACATAGGAATCCAGTAGGTATGAGATTTAAGAACTACAAGCAAAATCTCCTCAGCAAGGTTAGGACCAGGTGCGGTGGCTCACGTCTGTAATCCCAGCACTTTGGGAAGCTGAGGTGGGTGGATCACCTGAGGTCAGGAGTTTGAGACCAGCCTGGCCAACATGGCGAAACCCCATCTCTACCAAAAATACAAAAATTAGCCAGGCATGGTGACAGGTGCCTGTCATCCCAGCTACTCGGGAGGCTGAGGCAGGAGAATAGCTTGAACCGGGGAGGTGGAGGTTACAGTGAGCCAAGATCACACCACTGCACTCCAGCCTGGGCAACAGAGTGAGATTTTGTTTAAAAAAAAGGCCGGGCACAGTGGCTCATGCCTGTAATCCCAGCACTTTGGGAGGCCAAGGTGGATGAATCATCTGAGGTCAGGAGTTCGAGACCAGCCTGGCCAACATAGTGAAATACCATCTCCACTAAAAATACAAAAAATTAGCTGGGCGTGGTGGCAGACCCCAGCTACTTGGGACGCTGAGGCAGGAGAATCACTTGAACCCGGGAGGCGGAGGTTGCAGTGCACTGAGATCATGCCACTGCACTCCAACCTGGGCAACAAGAGTGAAACTCCGTCTCAAAAAAAAAAAAACAAAAAAGCAACAATGGTTAAACACTGAACACAGGGAGGTGAATCAATGAGGGATACATTAACAGAGAGAGGTGGGAAAGGGAAGTAACCCAAGAAAAGAGCAAGGGGAAATGATAGGGTCTCGCTCTGTCGCCCAAGCTGGAGTGCAGCAGCATGAAGATGGCTCACTGCAGGCCTGACATCCTGTGCTCAAGCGATCCTATGCCTCAGCCTCCTGAGTAGCTGCAACCACAGACGCATACCTTCATGCCTGGCTAATTTTTAAATTTTGTAGAGAAGGAGTTGCGTTTGCTGGTCTTGAACTCCTGGGCTCAAGTGATCTGCCTACCTCGGCCTCACAAATTGTTGGGATTGCAGAAGTGCAGCCATGCCTGGCTTATTACATTTTTTTAAACTTTTTTTTTTTACTTTGAAAACAAAACTGTTTCATTAGTAGGCTGAAGAGAGAATGTGGTGTGTAAATAAAGAATACTCTCGGCTCACGCCTGTAATCTCAGCATTTCGGGAGGCTGAGACGGGCGGATCACATGAGGTCAGGAGTTCGAGGCCAGCCTGGGCAACATGGAGAAACCCCACTTCCACCAAAAATACAAAAAAATTTAGCCGGGTGTGGTGATGAATGCCTGTAGTCCCAGCTACTTGGGAGGCTGAGGCAGGAGAACTGTTTGAACCCAAGAGGCGGAGGTTGCAGTGAGCTGAGATCGCACCACTGCACTCCAGCCTGGGTGACAGATGGAGACCCTATCTCAAAAAAAAAAAAAAAAAAAGAATAATTGTCATTGAAGGTACAACTCTCTGAAATCTAAAGCTGGAAAGAACTGATTAACATGAGCTGCAGCAATGGACTCTTAACCCACACACTGTGTCTAGGATTTGGAAAGTAAACGTAAGGCCCTGGACTCAACCAAATTCAGGTTTTGGCCAACTCCACAGCTGTCTGGGGAGACGGGACTTCAATACCTCTACTGGTTAGGTGAAGATGTGGTCAATGATGCGGGAAGAACTTGTGGACCACTTGCCCCGATTCTTCAAGGTATCACCTGACACTTGCAGGTACAGAGTCCTCTCTTACCGGCTCACTCTCGGAGGAACAGCCAAAACCTCGTACAGGACTTTTGCCCAGGAAATAATGTCGAAGAAACGGACTCTCCATTTCCATAACCCAGGCCCTGCTGTTCAGAATTTTTACTCACCTGGACAGAAAATAATCTGGAGTTTACCTGTGAACTAGGCGTAAGAAAAAAAATCAACTAAGTAGACTAATAGCTAAGGAAGATTTCTGGGGTAAACTGCCCTCTTCAAGTACTCCAGATGCACATGCCTTTACATAGTTAACAGACTGTTTACAAGCCATCGAGTCACTAAGGTGCAAGAATCTATGCTAAGCAACTCGAAAATTCTGAAAAGATCGTGAGCAAAACATTTCTCGTCTCCGTCTGACAACGCAGAGACCAGCTAGCGTGTCCACACTAGCCCTGCCCCAGGCTCACCTCGGAAGAGGCGACCCCAACCTTCTCGGACTCGTACATGAGGGTCAGGGACCTGCTGGTGCTGGCAGCCGTGGCCTCAGCCCTGCGCAGCACCTCCTGCCGCAGGTACTGCTGCCTGTCTGCGGGCGCGTCGGGCTCGTCGGGGAGGTCCCGGGCGTCCCTCCACGGGGCCGGACGGGCGCCTTCGTCCTCCCCGTCATCGTCGAACGGATTGTAGTTTTTGGGGTAGGCCGACATGGTGCCGGCACGGCTCACCGTCTAGGAAGGAGAAGGAACAGAGCCGCCACCGCCGTCCAGGGCGTCGCCCCGCCCGCCGACCCCGCAGTCGCCGCGGGAACTCCTTCCGCGCACAGCGCGCAGGTGGCCCCGCCCTCGGAGCCGACCATCTCGCAAGTCGGCTGGGGGGATCCACGTCCGGAGCGCGCAACCACAGCCTACTGCCCATCCCCTCTCTCCCCTGCAGCGGTGGGCCCGCCCTGCAGCCACGCCCTACATAGTGTCGGCAACTGAGAGGTCACGTGGCGGGAAAGCCGGATGCGGCTGCGCCTGCGTCCTGAGGTTGGGCGCTCGCAGGCCGGGAGCGGGGAGCCGGCCGGCAGCGCCGCGGCGCGTGAGGTGATGGCGGCGGCCGCGGCCCGGGGAGGCGGAGGCGGAGGCGGCTGCGCCGGCTCCGGCTCCGGCTCCAGCGCCTCGCGGGGTTTCTATTTCAACACGGTCCTGTCCCTGGCCCGCTCCCTGGCGGTGCAGAGACCAGCATCCTTGGAGAAGGTAACGTCGGCGGGCTCGGCTGCGAGCTGACAGGAGGGGCTGGGTCAGCGAAGCGGAGAGGCGGGATGAGGGTCTACGGGAGGCCAAGACTGGGATCGCGGGCAGCCTATGCGGGAGGGGGCGCCTGAGGGTTGGGATCTGGCAGGGGAAGGAGGCTCCAGAGGGAGGGGCTGGTAAAAAGATAAGGGTCGTGGGGGAGGGGTCGGCGGGGCCTTCGCTGCCGCTGCAAGTGGGTGGTCGTGGGCGAGGGGGGGACGTGTGCTGCTGGCCCACCGAGCATCTTGTGACATCGCAGGGGTGGAGGCTGGGTCGCCGGCGTCAGTAAGGAGCAGTGGGATGAGCAGAGGACCAGGGGTCAAGACGTGGGGCTCTCCTCCCGATTTCACCTGCTTTTTATTACGCGAGCTTGGGAAGATGCCTTTCTTGTAAAATGAGGATGCTTTTACTTGCTTTACCGGCTTCACCTGATTGTGGTGGCCAGGAGAGGAAACACTGCTGAAAGTTATTTCTGACTGTAAACCAATTGCGCAGTGTTATTCTACGAGGCTGGGGGCGTTAGATTGGGTAAAAGATTGTGGGTTGGCAGAAGAGACAGTGGCAGGGAAGGGAAGGTGAACTGTCAATGGGCAGAGAAGTGAACTCGGGATTGCTTCAGAAGAGGAAGGTGAAGTCGTGACAGAGCAAACCTCATCTTGGGAGGAAGGTGAAAGGCAACTCAGTGGTGTGCCTTGAGATCTGGAAAAAGCACAGATTTTAGAGTCAGACTTAAATTTGTTCTCTGCACTGGCACTTACCGTATCCTCTTGGGAAAATTACTTTGACTCTTAGAACCTCTGTGTCCTTTCCTGTAAAAAGAGGTTGAGAATTAAATGAGTTCTAGCGTAAAGCGTCTTGCACAGGGCTAGGCACAGAGTGGGTGAGCAGTAAATGTCAGCTTTCTTCACCCACCAGTGTGTGATGAGATTCAGCACAGTGTTTAGCCCTGAAGGGATGGAATTACTTTCCCACTCAACTTTTTGGCAGGTAGAAGGAGGATGTTTTCCGACAAGGTAAGAAGACAGTGGTGACTGGAGACCAGCCTGCTGCGTTTAGGAGTGGTTTTGTGGCTCTCTGCTGATGGGTGAAGCTGAAAGGCTGTTTTAGGCACTTCTGGCAGAGTGACCTGGTCCTTGGCTTTGCTGGTTCTCAAACCTGATTTTATCACACACCGTCAGGGTGAGTAGGTCCTGGCAGATTGGTGCTAACCTGACTTCTAGCTAAAGAGGGAGTACAATGCAATGGAAAGGACGTGAGTTTAGAAAATAGGACCTCTGAATTTAAATCTTGTATCACTTGCTTGCACTAGTGTGACTCTAGACAGCTCAGTTCCCTTCTCTGATGCTCTGCTATCTCCTGTCGAAAACAGGATAGTACTTCATAGGAGTGTTGTGAAGATCAACCAAAAGGCACATGGGTACCTAATGTATGATCACCGTTATCATTAGGTAGTCTGACTAATGGAGCATAGTGCTGTTTATTAAATCAAACTCATGCTAGCTAGTCAGCACATTCTTTTGTTAGGAGAGCCAACAAGTATATCTTATGTCTGATAGTTGGATTCTGGGAGAAGAGAATGCAGGGAGTTGGATGATCTTTAAGAAGCTGGTCCTGCAGCTCCAGCAATGGTAGCACCCTTTCCACTCAGTTACTCCGTAAAGGGCACCTTGAGCTTAATTTGCCTTCTTTAGCCATGATCACTAGTCATGAGAACATTCTGTAATTGCAACATTCTTAGCTTTGTATCTTGTAATACCTGCTTCAGTTTTGAAGATTATATACATGTTTGTTTGTTTTTTTCCTTGACGGAGTCTCATTCTGTCTCCCCAGCTGGAGTGCAGTGGTGTGATCTGGGCTCACCGCAACCTCCGCCTCTTGGATTCAAGCAATTCTCTGCCTCAGCCTCCCAAGTAGCTGGGATTACAGGTGCCCACCACCACACCTGGCTAATTTTTGTACTTTTAGTAGAGATGGGGTTTCACCATCTTGGCCAGGCTGGTCTTGAACTCCTGACCTCATGATCCACCCACCTTGGCCTCCCAAAGTGCTGGGATTACAGGCATGAGCCACTGCTCTCCACCATCAAGATTATATTTTATGGCCAGGTGCGGTGGCTTGTGCCTGTAATCCCAGCACTTTGGGAGGCTGAGACAGGCGGATCACTTGAGGACAGGAATTTGAGAGCAGCCTGACCAACATGCTGAAACTCCGTCTCTACTAAAAATACAAAAAAATTAGCTGGGCATGGTGGTGCATGCCTGTAGTCCCTGCTACTCGGGAGGCTGAGGCAGGAGAATCGCTTGAACCCAGGAGGTGGAGGTTGCAGTGAGCAGAGATCGTGACGCTGCACTCCAGCCCTAGCAATAGAGGGAGACCCTGTCTCAAAAAAAAAAAAAAAAAAAAATTAGCCAGGTGTGGTGGCACATGCCTGTAATCTCAGCTGCTTGGGAGGCTGAGGCAGGAGAATTGCTTTAACCAGAGAGGCAGAGGTTGCAGTGAGCTGAGATTGCGCCATTACACTCCATCCAGGGCAATAAGAGTGAAACTCCATCTCAAAAAAAAAAATTATGTTTTACAAGGACCACAGCCACAGCTGCAGGTAGGCAGCTCCCTAAATGCCACTTACTTTGGGAAATACTTCAGTCTCATGGGCAACATTTATCAGTCACTTTTTTTTTTTTGTTTTGAGACGGAGTCTAACACTGTTGTCCAGGCTGGAGTGTAGTGGCCAGATCTCAGCTCACTGCAACATCTGCCTCCCGGGTTCAAGCTATTCTTCTGCCTTAGCCTCCCAAGTAGCTGGGACTACAGGCACCTGTGCCACCACACCTGGCTGATTTTTTAGTATTTTTAGTAGAGACAGGGTTTCACTGTATTGGTCAGGCTAGTCTTGAACTCCTGACCTCAAGTGATCCGCCCGTGTTGTCTCCCAAAGTGCTGGGATTACAGGCATGAGCTGCTGCGCCTGGCCATTATCAATTACCTCTGTGGAGAAGAGTGACTAGAGTAGCTCTGGGGCTACTAGAGCCTCTTTATGTTGGGCACTTGAATGCTTCCTTCAGTTCTGTAACTATTAATGATAAACGTGGTTCACTATGCCTGGATCCTTTTTACAAACCGTATGATTTATGTCGAATACTTGCTTTCCTTCTGGGAATCTGATTGCTAGACTAATGTAGGGTACTGAGTCTCTAATGGACTTTCCTGGTCACAAACTTTGCATACATGTGTTGCATTTTTTGCTGCTGTAGCAAGGAGCAAGCTTGATGTATATCCTCACAGGAGGGAGAGGACATAAGGGAACCTGTGCGTGGGTTTCTGCAGGCAGCCCTGACACGATTTTAGCCATGCTTGAGGTCTTTTCCCATTGCTGATATCCATTCACTGTAAAACTTAGCCATGAGTACAACTATATATATATGTGAGTAGTCTGGGGGACCCCTGAAACAACTTATTTCATAGAGGAGGCTTCTGTGAGTGGCTGACCCCATTAAATATATGTTAATTCCTCTTGTCTTCATCTAAGATCTTGAGACTTGATTATGCTAGGGATTGTTGTTAATATGTAGTCCTATAATATGTGTCTTACTACATTCCTCTATTTTAAAGCAATTAACAAGAAGCCTTTAGCATTCCCAAGGAAAAGTTTCTTGTTCTTAGGAGTAAAGGGATTTTAGAGTACGCGCCTGAGATAATAAAGATGGAGACTTATGGGGGGAGATAATTGTTTAAAATTAAATCCTTCCCCTTCTCTCTCCCCCCTTGCCCTTCTTCTCCTTGCTTCTATTGTATTTTTTTCTCTTCTTTCTTCCTGAGAAGTCAGAGGACTGCTCGGAGCTTGATCTACTTGGGGTTGATCTGGGGAAGGCTAAGTTTGCAGAACCAGACCTCACATCTCAGCTCAGACATTGTTAGACAGCCCTGACATATTTTTAGTGACACTTGAAGTACATTAATGACACAACCTTCCCTATCTTTGTCTCTCTACATGCCACAGTTACTTCCTCTAGTCACTCACTCTAATCCTAGTCTGTGAAACCAAGCCTATTACTGTGGACTTTACTTTAAAAAAAAATTACCTTCGGCCGGGCTCGGTGGCTCACACCGGTAATCCCAGAACTTTGGGAGGCTGAGGCGGGCTGATTGCTTGAGGTCAGGAGTTTGAGACCAGCCTGGCCAACATGATGAAACCGTGTCTCTACTAAAAATACAAAAATTAGCCAGGCATGATAGCAGGTACCTATAATGCCAGTTACTTGGGAGGCTGAGGCCAGATAATCGCTTGAACCCAGGAGGTGGAGGTTGCAGTGGGCTGAGATCTCACCAGTGCACTCTGGCTTGGGCAACAAGCAAGACTCTGTCTCAAAAAAAAAAAAATTACTTTTAGAAAACATTTATTGAGCTTCTACTGTTTATTGGCATGTGCTAGGCCAGGTAAATCAGAAGCAGTGCTAATTTAGTTGTTCAGGTAAACAGCAGCAAGTCAGCCTTGCTACGAGTCTCTCATCTACTTTTTTTTTTTTTTTTTTTAAATAGAGATGGGAGTCTCACCACCTTGCCCAAGCTGGTCTCAAACTCCAGGGCTTAAGGGATCCTCTTGTCTTGGCCTCCCAAAGTGCTGGGATTACAGGTGTGACCTACCTCAGCTGACCAAGATTCCACCTACTCTCATATTTCAGGTGTGGTGACTAGACTCCTGCCATGTTCACATAGCCAAAGCCAAGACCCTTGAGCATCTGTTCTCTGATCCCTGTCTGAGCTTTGAGCTTTTCCTGCTAGGCTGTGCTTTAGACTGGGGCACTAGCCCCAGGATTGAAGCCCACCTCCGAGGATGCTCTCTCTGTGAAGCCCTTTGAACCAAGTCCTACCTAATCCTCAGCCCTCTCCCTTTGGGAGGAAGATAAGAAGA
Source organism: Alouatta palliata (assembly GCA_004027835.1). Classification (NCBI taxonomy): domain Eukaryota; kingdom Metazoa; phylum Chordata; class Mammalia; order Primates; family Atelidae; genus Alouatta; species Alouatta palliata. Next base: position 12,657 of record PVKV010032844.1, read on the forward strand.
AAAAAATAGGCAAGAAAGAAAGTGAGCCTTTTCAACATTGGGATCTCCATATACAGTTGGCTTCCAGGCTCCCCCCTGATTTCTATCTGCCCGCTAGTCTTGTTCTGCTTTCCTGCTTCTCACCTGTCTTCAGAATGTTGCTGAGCCACCCCTACCAAGCTTCTTCCTGGCTCTGCCTGGTTAATCCTTCTCCGTGTCAGGGAAATTCAGTGGCCTATTTCTGTCTCTCCTCTATAGGCCTGTGTTAAACCAGTGGACCGTTGGTCCTGGGATACCGAGAGTCATGGGCAGAACTGCAAAGCAGACAGCATTCCTTGTCCTCCTAGTCCTCTCCCTACCCTCAGAAGGCTTTGATTAGAGCCCTTTTTCCATGTCCTGAATGTTCTGTTTGCTTTCTTCAGTTAAAATGCCAGAGTCCTGAGATGTCTTAGCTAACGATTGATCTGATTTTTTAAAGAAAATAGAGATGGGGGTCTCACCATTTTGCCCAGGCTTGTCTCAAATTTCCAGGCTCAAGTGATTCTCCTGCCTTGGCCTCCCAAAATGCTGCGATTATATGTGTGAGCTACTGCGCCCAGCCTGATCTGCTGTTTAAATGGCACTGTGGCATTAGGGACAGGCTGAACCCTCTCAGGTGGACATATGTGCTCCATAAGATGAGTTAATTCTAATCTGCAGTTGGAAGAATGTGTGGCTTGATGCTTAGGGTAGTGGGCTTTCTGGAGTTCATCATTATGCAGTCTGTCCTTTACAGTGGCCTGCCATGGAGTAAACATTATAGTGTTTGCATTTTTTCAGCATCATGAAGCCGAGAATTTCCCATCCTCTTTTTCTTTCCTTTGTGAGGCTATGTTAAGAAGAGCCATCCATAGGGCAAGAGGAGAGGTAATGAGGGTTGGTGGAGGGTATACATCTTGCCAGAATCGTTATTTTTAAGTCAACTGTAAAATATTTTAAGAAGAAATTGGAAGAAGAAAAAATCTTTACCTGTAACCATGCCATATTAACTGTTAGTTTGCTAGGCTGCCATAGCAAAGTATCACAGACTGGCTTAAACAACACAGATTTATTTCCTCCTCATTCTGGAAGCTAGAAATTCAAGATGGAGGTGTCAGCAATGTTGATTTCTTCCGAAGCCACTTTCTCCCTGTGTCTTCACGTAGCCTTCCCTCAGTGCCCTCCTGCGTCACCAGCTATTTGCCTCCCCTGGGGGCAGAAATGTTCTATTTCTCACTCCTTACTGCAGATTCTCTTTCCTGCTCTCTGTTTGCAGTTTGGACTCATTGGAGATGTGGTTGTCTCTCACGTTTGTCACTAGCAACTATTCCCATCACTGACATCAGTTGCTGAAATTTATGCATGTTGTCTTCCTGATTGCTTATTTATGGTTTTTTTTTTTTTTAATTTGCTTCTATTGTATATGCTGGCATGCTGGAAAAAAGCTTGGCCTTTCATGAACAGTGCCAAGTCAGCCAGAACACTACTTTCATTTGTGTGGTAAACCGACAAATAAATATAGGGTTGAGGCAGAAATCTTCAGGTCTCACTTGCATTTGTTTATTGAGTCCTGAGAGGCTCTGTCTCTGCTGCAGAAGCCATTTACTTTTCCTGAATGTTTTACTGTGTTTAGAGCTGGTCTGGAAGCCTGGATTCAAGATAACCAAGGTGGCTGGGCACAGTGGTTCATGCCTGTAATCCCAGCACTTTGAAAGGCCGAGGCAGGCAGATCACCTGACGTCAGGAGTTCGAGACCAGCCTGGGCAACATGCAGCAATCCTGTTTCTACTAAAAATACAAATATTAGTGGGGCATGGTGATGTGCATCATGGGATTACAAATCCCAGCTACTCAGGAGGCTAAGGCAGGAGAATCACTTGAACCCAGGAGGTGGAGGTTGCAGTGAGCTGAGATTGCATCACTGCACTCCAGCCTGGGCGACAGAGAAAGACTCCAACTCAAAGACAAAAAAAAAAAAAAAAGGATAACTAAGGCTACACTATTATGAAAGCAAAAGATGGCACCACCCATTCATACGATAAATCTTTGGAGGTTTGCTGTGTTGCAGGCACTGTGCTAGGCCCTGACATTAAAGGGATGGATAAATAGACATTAAAAAAAAAATAGAAGTAAGGTCTCACTGTGTTGCCTAAGCTGGTCTCTAACTCTAGGGCTCAAGCCATTTGCCCTCTTCGGCCTCTGAAAGTGCTGGGATTATAGTCTTGAGCCACCATGCTGGCCTAGACATTTAAAACAATTAAAATTACATTTTTTTGGAGACAGTTTCACTTTGTCACTCAGGCTAGAGTGCAGTGTCGTGGCCATAACTTACTACCGCCTTGAGTTCCTGGGTTCTGGGGATGATCCTGCCTCCGCCTCCCAAGTAGTTGTGACTGACTACAGGTGCGCGCATTGTACCTGGCTAATTAAAAAAAATTTTTTTTCTTTTTTTAGAGATAGGGTCTTTACCCAGGCTTATCTCATACTGTGGGTTCAAGTGATCCACTCACCCCAGCCTCTCAAAGTGCTGAGATTATAGGCATGAGTTACTGTACTCAGCCAAAATTTAAAAAACTTTTAATGAGTATTTATAGTCTCAGGGACCTATGGGGACTCCTTCAGTTTGCACCACCACACTCTGCTGATTTTTTGTATTTTAATAGAGATGGGGTTTCACCATATTGCCCAGTCTGGTCTTGAACTCCTGGCCTCAAGTAATCCGCCCGCCTCAGCCTCCCAAAGTGCTGGTGTTAACAGGTGAGCCAACGTGCCGGGCCTGAATGTTTAGATTTTTGTTGTCTTCCTTTAGGGAATGTTGGCCTTTGTTCTGGTAGGCAGTTGCTTGTGGTTTAATTTGATCCTTCTGAGGCTAGGTTTGCACTTTGTTGAGATATAATTCACCTACCATAAAATTTACTTATTTAAAATGTACCATTCATTGTTTTTAGTGTATTCACAGAGTTGTCAGTCCATCACCATGATCAATTTTAGATCATTTTCATTGCCATCAAAAGAAACCTTGCTGTTACCCTCCAGCCCCACCAGCCCTATCCCCAGGCAACCACTAATTTACTTTTTGTCTCTGTAGATTTGCTTATTCTGAACATTTTATAGCGATAGAATTATGTAAAATGTGGTTCTTTGTGACTGGATTCTTTTACTTGGCGTATTTTTAAGTTTCATCCATGTTGTAGCATGTATCACTACATTTCTATTACTGAATAATATTTGATTGTATGTATATACCACATTTTATCCATTCATTAGTAGTTGGATGTTTTGATTGTTTCTACATTTTGACTATTATAAATAATGCTGCTATGCAAATTCACGTACAAGTGTTTCTGTAGACATATTTTCATTTCTCTTGGGTCTTTAACTAGATGTGGATTTGCTGGACCATACAGTAATTCTAGGTTTAATCTTTAAAGGAACTCTAGACTGTTTTCTGAAGTTACTACAACATTTACGTTCCCACCAACAGTGTACGGAGGGCTGGTTTTCTCTTACATGGTCACCAACACTCTGTATTGTCTGTCTTTTCAATAACAGCCTTCCTAGTGGGTATGAAGTGGGGCTTATTGTTCTGTTGATTTGCATTTCCCTGATGGTTAATGATGTTAAGCCAGCCTGTTCTATCCTAGGACAGCCACTCTTTTTGGCTATTTATAGATCTCCGTTGTGGATACATCTATTCAGATCCTTTGCTCATTTTTAAATTGTAGTATTTGTCTTTTTATTAAGTTGTAATAGTTCTTTATGTATTTTAGATACAAGTTTCTTAATAGGATATATATGATTTGCAAATATTTTCTCCCATTCTGTGGGCTTTTTCACTTTCTTAATGGTGTTATTTGAAACACAAATGTTTTAAATTTTGATGATGTCCCTTTTGTCATTTTGTTTTCTTTTGTCCCTTGTGCTTTTGGTGTTGTATCTAAGAAACCATTGTCTAATTCCAAGGTCACAAAGACTTACACCTATGTTTTTTTATTAGCAGTTTTATGGTTTAGCTCTTACATTTGAGTTTTTGATCCATTTTAAGTTTTTATGTGATATGAGATGGGGGTCCAGTTTCATTCTTTTGCATGTGAATATCCAGTTGTCTTGGCACTATTTCTTGGAAAGACTGTTCTTTTTTCCATTGAGTGGTCCTGGAACCCTTGTCAAAAATCAGTTGACCGTAAATGTGAGGGTTTAATTGGTCTCTATGTCTTTCCTGATGCTGACTACTATACTTTCCTGATTACTTTAGCTTTGTAGCAAGTTTTGAAATTGAGAGGAATGTGTCCTCCAACTTCGTTCTTCCTTTTCAAGATTGTTTTTGCTATTCTGGGTCCCTTGAATTTCCATAGGAATTTTAGGGTCAGCTTGTTATTTTCTGCAAAGCACTTATCTAGGATTTTGATAGGGATGATGTTGAAACTGAAGGTCAGTTTAGACTGTATTGCTGTATTGTCCTTTTTTTTTTTTTTTTTTTTTTTTTTTTTTTTTTTTTTTTTTTTTTTTTTTGACATGGAGTCTTGCTCTGTCATCCAGGCTGGAGTGCAGGGGCATAATCTCAGCCTACTACAGCCTTCTGGGTTCAAGCAATTCTCTTGCTTCAGCCTCCCAGTTAAGTGGGACTACAGGCGTGCACAGCCATGCCGAGCTAATTTTTGTATTTTTAGTAGAGACATGCATGGTTTTGCCATGTTGGCTAGACTGGTCTTAAACTCCTGACTTCAAGTGATCCACTCGCCTTTGCTCCCCACAAAGTGCAGGGATTACAGGCGTGAGCCACTGTGCTTGGCCTGTATTGCCATCTAAACAATAGTAACTGTTTTGATCTATGAACATGGGATGTCTTTCCATTTATTTAGGTTTTCTTTATTTTCAGCAATATTGTAGTGTTTCTTAGTTTTCACTTTTGTTTTTATTCATAAGTATTTTGTTCTTTTTGATGCTATTTTAAATTAAATGGTTCTCCTTTTTTTTTTTTTTTTTTTTTTTTGAGACAGGGTCTCACTATCACTTAGGCTGGAGAGCAGTGGTATGCAGTGGTATTATCACAGCTCACTACAGCCTGGACCCTCCAGGCTTAAGCAATCCTCCCACCTCAGCCTCCGAAATAGCTGGGACTGTAGGCACAAACCACCATGCCTGTTTAATTTTTGCAGTTTTTTTTGTAGGAACTGGGTTTCACTGTGCACCCCAGGCTGGACTTGGGTTTCACCATGTACCCTAGGCTGGTCTTGAACTCCCGGGCTCAAGTGATCCACCTGCCTTAGCCTACCAAAGTGTTGAGATTACAGGCGTGAGGCACTGCACCCAGCCTCCTGGCTAATTTCTGAAATTTTTCATAGAGACAAGAGTCTCACTATGTTACCCAGGCTGGTGTCAAACTTCTGGCCTCAAGCAGTCCTCCTGCCTTGGCCTCCCAAAGTACTGGGTTAAATTTTTATTCCTTTTTCTTCAACTTTTAGGTTTAGGGGGTACATGTGCAGGATGTGCAGGTTTGTTATACATGTGCCATGGTGTTTTGCTGCACAGGTCATCTCATCACCTGTGCATTAAGCCCAGCATTCATTAGCTATTCCTGTTTTTCCTGTTTTTTTTGTTTGTTTGTTTTTTGTTTTTATGGAGTCTTGCTCTGTTGCCCAGGCTGGAGTGCAGTGGTGTGATCTTGGTTCACTGCAACCCCCGCCTCCCGGGTTCAAGCGATTTTCCTGCCTCAGCCTCCTGAGAAGCTGGGACTACAGGTGCCTGCCACCACTCCCAGCTATTTGTGTGTGTGTGTGTGTGTGTGTGTGTGTGTGTGTATTTTTAGTAGATATGGGGTTTCAGCATGTTGGTCAGGCTGGTCTTAAACTCCTGACCTTGTGATCCACCCGCCTTGGCCTCCCGAAGTGCTAGGATTACAGGCGTGAGCCACTGCATCTGGCCTCCCTGCCCTTTTTTTTTTTTTTTTTTGAGCCTGCACTGTTGTCCATTGCAGCAGGGCAGTCTCAGCTCATTGCAGCTTCTGCCTCCCAGATGCAAGCAATTCTCCTGCCTTAGCCTCCCGAGGAACCGGGGCTATAGACACAGGCCACCATGACTGGCTAATTTTTGTATTTTCAATAGAGATGGGTTTTCACCATATTGACTAGCTGATCTTGAACTCCTGACCTCAAGTGATCTGCCCACTTTGGCATCTCAAAGTGCTGGGATTACAGGCGTGAGCCACTGCACCTGACTGTCTATTCTTCCTGATACTCTCCCTCACCAACCTCACAGGCCCCAGTGTGTGTTGTTTCCCCCACCACATGTTCATGCGTTGTCATCATTCAGCTCCCACTTATTAGTGAGAATGTGCAGTATTTGGTTTTCTGTTCCTGTGCTTTTGTTTTTGTTTTTTTTATAATTGAGATAAAATTTAGATAACAAAATTAACCATGGAATAGTTTTCTTAATTTGCTCATTGATGCTTTATAGAAATACAATTGATACTCCCACCAACAGTGTAAGAGTGTTCCTATTTAGTTGTTGTGGAAAACAGTGTGGCGATTCCTCAAGGACCTAGAAATAGAAATTCCATTTGACCCAGCAATCCCATTACTGGGTATATATCCAAAGGATTATAAATCATTCTACTATAAGGACACATGCACACAAATGTTCATTGCAGCACAGTTTACAATAGCAAAGACCTGGAACCAACCCAAATGCCCATCGATGATAGACT
>PVKV010032845.1:0-19359 GCA_004027835.1 Alouatta palliata
AGAGAGAGACAGAGAGAAAGAAAGAGACAGAGAGAGAAACAGAGAGAGAGAAAGAAACAGAGAAAGGAAAGAAAGGAAAGGAAAAGAAGGAAGGAAGGAAGGAAAGAAAGAAAGGAAGAAAGAAGAAAGAAAGAAAGAAAGAAAGAAAGAAAGAAAGAAGAAAATAAAAAGACTTGTCTTTACCAAAAATACGTAAATGCTGGGTTACAAGTGTGAACCACTATGCCCAGCCCATTTTTCTTTTCTTTTCTTTTCTTTTCTTTTCTTTTCTTTTCTTTTCTTTTCTTTCTCTCTCTCTCTCTTTCTTTCTTTCTTTCTTTCTTTCTTTCTTTCTTTCTTTCTTTCTTTCTTTTTCTTTCTTTCTTTCTTTCCTGAGATCAGGTCTCACTCTGTCACCAAGGCTGGAGTGGATGGGTGTGGTCATGGCTTGATGCAGTCTCAACTTCCTGGGCTCACACGACCCTCCCACGGAGCCTCTTGAGTAGCTGGGACCAAGTTGGACACCACCATGCCTGGCTAAGTTTTTGTATTTTTGATAGAGATGGGGCTTGACCATGTATCTCATTCTGGTTTCGAACTCCTGAACTCAAGTGATCTACCCACCCAGGCCACAAAAAATGCTGGGTTATAGGTGTGAGCCACTGTGCCAAGCCGTTTTATCCTCTCTCTCTCTCTCTCTTTTTTTTTTTTTTTCCCTGAGATCAGGTCTCACTCTGTTATCCAGGCTGGAGTGCAGCAATATGACCGCAGCTTGCTGCAGCCTAACCCTTCAGGGCTCAAGGGATCCTCCCACCTCAGCCTCCTGAATACCTTGGACCACAGGTGCACATCACCACAGCTTGCTAATTTTTTGTGTTTTTGGTAAAGATGGGGTTTTGCCATCTTGCTCAGTCTGGTCTCGAACTCCTGAAATCAAGTGATCTGTGCACCTTGGCATCCCAAAATGCTGGGTTATAGGTGTGATCCACTGTGTCCAGCCCTTTTTTCTTCCTATTATTATTATTATTTTTTTTTTGGTTTTTTATAGAATAGGTCTTGCTCTGTAACCCAGGATGTTGTGCAGCAGGCTAATCATGGCTTGCTGCTGCCTCAACCTCCTGGGCTCAAGTGATCCTCTTACCTCAGCCTCCTGAATAACTAAACCACAGGTACACACCTCCACACCTGGCTATTTTTTTGGATTTTTGGTAGAGATGGGGTTTTGCCACGTTGCCTCCAGTCTCAAACTCCTGAACTCAATTGATCTGTCAACCTTGGCCTCCCACAGTGCTGGATTACAGGCATGGGCACTGTGCCCAGTCCTTTTCGCCTCTTTTTTATTTTTATTTTTGGTTAGGTCTCCCTCTATCACCCAGGCTGGAGTGAAGTGATGTGATGTGATCGCGGCTTGCTGAAGCGTCAAACTCCTGGGCTTAAGCAATTCTCCCGCCTCAGCCTCTTGACTACCTGGGGCCACAGGTGCACAACACCACACGTGGCTACTTTTTTGCAACCCTCACTGGACCAGGGGCAAAAAAGACCAGAAGGAGGGAGGGAACAGGTGCTCAGCCCCATCCCCGAGGCTGCACAACGTCCAGCACCCCGACTCCGTGCTCTGGTCAGGGCCAAGGAAGATGGACCCTAGGCGGTGCACTGGGCGACTCTCAGGCCATCTGGGGCCAGCCTCTGCGGTGGGCTCGGCTGCAGCTGCCACCTGCATGCGGCGACGCGGCAGCCGCAGTGACAACCCCCGACGCTGCCCGCCGGCTCCACCACAGTGAGGATCCCAGGGCCAGAAGCCTCCGCGGCTCCTCACGCAGGCGGGCCCTGCTGCTGCAGGAAAGCAGGAAGCGGCCATTCGGCCTCGAAGATTCAGCGGCTGCACAGCACCCAAAGATCGGGACCCGTCGCTCTTTGCATCCACCAAGAAAGAGGGATCCTAGGGTGGGAGGGCGGTCCGCTGGACGGCTCTCTGATCTTCTGGGACCAGCCCTGCCAGCCGACGCCATGGGCTCAGCTGCAGCCGCCCCCTGCAGATGGTGCGTGGCAGCAGCGATGGCAACCCTGGACACGCACTCAGCGGCCAGCAGCACAGAACCGGGGCAAGACGCCACCGTGGGCCTAACGGAGGCGGTGAAGACGCAGCTGCAGGAGGGCGGAAAGTGGCGCTCAGCCCCATTCCAGTGGCCGCACAGTGCCCAGACCCGCAGCCCAGCACTCCGGGAGCCGCCAGAGGAGCGGATCCGAGGGTGGGAGGGGGGTATTCGGCGACCTTCAGGGCTCACTCAGGTCTGGGTCCTGCACTGCCACCCTCTGCCGCGGGTTCCACTGCAGCTGCCACCTGCACACGGCGCGGCAGAAGCGGTGGCAACCCCAGCTCTGCTTGCCATAACCAGCAGGGGGGACCCAGGGCCCGAAGCTGCCTCAGAGTGTCCCTCAGGAGGTCTCTCCGCAGCTGCAGGAGCGCGGGGAGTAGCGCTCAGCTCCATCCGGCGGCTGCAGGGTGCCCGGCGCCCGCATCCCCGCGCTCTGGGCTCCTGCCAAACCAGAGTAGCTCCCAGGGTGGGAGGGCGGTGCACTGGCGGACCCTCGGGCCATCTGAGACCCGCCCTACCGGCCTCCACCGTGGACTCAGCTGCAACTGCCGCCTGCACAGGGCACTTGGCAGCAGAAGCCGCGACCTCTGAGCCTGCCTGAGTCCCCAAGGCCGCGGACACCATGGCCCGGCGCCCGCTGCACAGCTGCAGGAGAGCGGGAACCAGCCTCAGCCCCACGCCAGCCCCTGTTCAGCGCCCAGCGCCCGCCGTCCCGCACTGTGGGCGCTGAGCCGGCGACCTGACACTAGCCCCCAGACCCCAGGACCAGAGCCTCAGCGCTGAAGCCTGGCCATCGCGAAGCCACTCCGATGGCCGCGGAATGCCCGTGCCCGCACCTGATCTCCTTTCCGAGGAGAAGCGGGCCGGGCCGCATGGCCAGACAGGCCCTCCTCCTCAGGCCGGGCGGGAGGCGCGCCTGAGATCCCGCACCTGCGACCCTGCACCTGCAATCTTGCACCTGCGACCCTGCACCTGCGATCCTGGGGCCGCCCGGGCGAGCCCAGGAGAACCCGCGAGCCCAGCGGCGCCGCCCGGAGCTGCAGCCGCACCTGCCGTCGCGCGCCGCCGGCCTGGGAGCGGCTTCCGGGAGCCCGGCTGCCACCGGTGCAGGCGCGCGCCCAACGGCTTTGCGAGGCTCACTCGGTCTGAGAGGTCGGAGGCTGCGAGTGTCGCTGCTGAAGGCTGTGGTGGATCGAGCTGGATCGCAGATTCTGAGCTAGATCTCAGATCTGGGATCGCGGATTGGGAGTTGGACCTGGGATTTGGGTTGGATCGGGGATTTGGGGCTGGGGTTGGGCCTACGGTGGGTGGGGGGCGGTGACAAGGTGACAGGGAGCTGCCCCGGCTCCGGAGCCAGTGGTTGGGTGTCTGAGAAGTCACCATTACGGAGAGGTTTGGCTTCTGGCGCCGCAGAGGACTGAGGAAGCAGCTGAAGAAAGAGCTCGACATGCTCCAGGCGCCTGCCTGGGACGACGTCCTTGGGAGAGAGCGCTTGCTGCATCAGGGGATAGAAAACAAGGACTTCATGAAAGAATACTACAGGTAGCCGGGGCTCAGCCCGGGATGGGAGGGAGTCCCCAGGCCGGGCTTCCCCGCAGCCCCTGGGACCGGGCCTTGGAGGGCATCAGGCACCCTCCCAGCAGCGGAATCAAACAGAACCTCAGCTGCTTTCCATCCCTCATAATTCCCTGGCAGGAGCAGTTGACGAAGAATTTGAGTGATTTAACTCACAAAGTTAAGTATGTAAGGAGTGTGGGTGGGAGACCCCACAAGTACCGAGGCAGAAGTCAGAAGCCTCAGCCTGTTCCCATATAAATAATGAAGAAGAAAATAACTAGAGATATAACTATAGTAGTTATTCATAGGTGATCTTAGTTATTCGTAGGTAACCATTAAGTTATATATACTAAGGACACAGGTGGGAGGGCTAGGGAAAGGGACATGGAGTTCTTACTTGACTTGAATGTGCACCTGAGGGTACTTTGTGTAATATATTGTACACTACAGGATCTTATATTTTTTGAGTTGAGTTTCAATAAATTACATTTTTCACCCCCCCCAGAAAAACACAAACAAAAAACATGGTGTTATATACATTATAGGAGGTGCCTAATGAGAGTACTCATTCCCCTATCAAAAATACCGTCAGTCATTTGCAGTAGGCGAAAAGTTCTCAAATAAAACTATCCGTTTTACATTCGTACCCACCTGTGGAGATAGGTTCTTTACTGAAGGTCCATAGAGGGAAACTTGGAAGTGGGAGATGGGTTCTGTGTTCTTGAGTGGGAAGACACATTTTTCTCAAAATGTGAGCTCTTACAGTGTTTACCAATTTTACATAAACAGAATGAAAATATCAAGGTTTTAACAATTTTGCATGACACCTGCTGTCTTTTACTATTGTGATGACATTAAAAAAATTGTATAATGGAGTGAAAAAACAGTAGCTCTCTAGATATCAAAATGTGCTATTAATTTTCACAATTAATTATTTACTAACAGCTGAAAAGACAGATAAATGCATGAAACAGAATAGGAAATCTAGAAATACTAAAATTATGTAAGATATATGTAAGAATTGATAATGTTAACAGTTATGAGTAGGAAAGGATGAATTATTAATGAAAAAAAAAGCCTGCTGTTTGAAGAAAACTAATTAAATTTTATGTCACAAACATGAGTTCCCGATGGAATACAGATTGAAATTTCTACATACACAAATGTGAAAATACCAGAAGAAAACACAAACGTTTATTTTACAGGTACCTTTTATGTTGTCAAAGGCCTTCCTAAGAGGGACCTCACAAGCAGGCATTCTAAAGGTTAAGTTAGCAAACTAAAAATTAAAACTGTGTTTCAGGAAAAAAAAAATTAACAAAATAAAAGAGAAAGTACTTGAAAAATATTTACTATATTACATATATATATTCAGATGAAAAGTATGCTTTTATTTTACAGGGAATTTATTATATTATTATTGTTATTTTTGAGATGGAGTGTCACTTCTTTGCCCAAGCTGGAGTGCAATGGCACAATCTTGGCTCACTACAACTTCTGCCTTCTGGGGTTAAGCAATTCTCCTACCTCAGCCTCCCAAGTAGCTGGGATTATAGGCATATGCCAGGACACCCAGCTAATTTTTGTATTTTTAGTAGAGATGGGTTTCACCATGTTGGCCAGGCTGGTCTCAAACTCCTGACCTCAAGTGATCTGCCGCCTCAGCCTCCCAAAGTTCTGGGATTACAGGTGTGAGCCATTGTGCCCGGTCTATATTCTTTATTATGGGTCATATGATATACATACTACTGATATGTATAACATATATATTACAGATATGTTATATATGTCAGTTATATATCTATTAGATGAACAGTTACATGTATGTATACACATTAGATGAAAAATACATCTTCATTTTACAGGGAATTCTTTCAAATCAAATAATCAAAAACTCTAAAAGTGGGCAAGGTACTTATTTGCAGATATACAAGTTACTTTATGTACACAGGAAAACATCTTTTGCATTTCTGGTATAAGAATTTAAAAGAGGAATGAAACTATTTTCTAACCACAACATTTGTGAGAATGTTTTATACTGTTGCTTAAAGTTCAAGTTGCTGATGACTTTACAAATAGATGATTTAGTGGTAAGTACTACATTTTAAAAATGTGTATGCCCTTTACCCATCAACTCCATTATACTACAATACTCTTTGGAAATAGAGATACATGCATTTTATTTTTCACAGCACTTATTTTTATAAAGAACCCATAGAATGGATTCTATAAATAAATTCAGATGAATCCGTAGGATGGAATAATATGTGACCATTGAAGGTGAAAATAGATATAGAAGTACTTGATGTGCAAAGATGTATTCTGTTGTAGCCAGTGATGAAAAAAAAAGGTTGATTTTACATACACACAATCATACTATGGTCTTGTTTTACCAAAAAAATATTTACAAAGTATCATCGAATTTGTGATTTCAGATCATTTGCATTTTAAGCAAAGTTTTTTTTTATCCTTTTCCTTATCTGTGATTGCTGCTTTGAACATGTACAAAACTTAGAGTAAATGTTTATTATTAATGGAATAATCTTTGGGAAGAGAGAAAAGTGAATCTTGCACAGATAAAAAGAATTTCTCACTTTCTATTTATTATTATTATTATTATTTTTTGTAGAGACAAGGTCTCACTATGTTGCCCAGGCTGATCTTGAACTCCTGAGCTCAAGTAATCCTCCTACCTTGGGCTCTCAAAGTGCTGGTCACTATGCCTTGCCTGCCTTTTAAAATTAATTATTAGGTCTTGAAATGTTCCATTTAGCAGAAAATCTTGTGTTGTCCCCTGGGGCTATCTCCTGTGTCTTCGTTCTTTGAATTTTCCAAGAAGCTACGGGGATTTCCTAAGTCCAAGGAAGGCAATCTTTCTTTACAAGTCAGAAGGGGAAAAAGGCCACTGTAATCATACTGCTGTTTCCATGGATTTACTTGCTGTATTGTGGCCATTGTAACTGATTCTGCAATCTGATAATGATTGACCTTTGCCACCTTTGCACTGATTCAGACCCCTTAGTTTTCATGGTAATTCACACATGGAGTTCAAAGCTACGGTGTTTATTTGTTTATGTACGTATGGTCAGTCATCGTTCCCAGCACCCTGCTCTGGCAGCTAGGCCTTTTAGCTTTACCCACACAAATATCAAGTAAATTGATGCTCCTCCTACACTAAAAATCTTATTTGGAGCCCACCTGTTATCTAGACTTAGCCTAGGCCTTTATGGTAAGTTATTCTTTGAGACCCTTGGTTTTTTTTTTTTTTTTCTCTAATAAATATAAGTTGGGATTGCTGTCAACAGTCAGGGATGTTCAAATACTTTTGCAGGAAGAGAACAGACCTCCCTTTTGCTATCAGCTCTGCACCTTAAGGCTTTTTTACATTGTGTGCATCAGCTTTGGTCAGATAGCAGAAGGTTCCATGTTATCTTTCCACAGAGTAGTGGGAACCAACTAGCAGTTGGCCCTGCAAGTAATGTGTCTCTATAATAATGAAAATCTCCCAGACTACTTGCCTCTCTTCCTCAACTTTTAAATATATTTTAAAATTCTACTTCACAGGAAGCCATTCAATACAATTATCTGAATCTAAAGTAAGTGAGTTGGATTTAACAGAGCTAAGCCTCATCCATGACTCATGGGTGTCCATGTACCAAACAGGGCTTTGTACTTGTTTCAGCAGCACATATTTTAAAATTGGGTCAATACAGAGCAGATAAGCATGGCTGCTGCCCAGGGATGGCACACAAATTCATAAAGCATTCCACATTTTGCATAGTCTCTGGAAAGTCATTTGACTATTTGTTGGCTAGCTACAAGGGAGCAGTGTGAGTCAAACCAAAACAGGAGAGATACAATATTGAAACTGTGATTATCACTATAAAACTATTGATGTATGGTGATCTATGAAATGAGAACAGAGCTGAGTAATAATGGGATGTTACATGTTGTTAGCACATGTCTTGGAAATGTACTTGGAAAACTTGCAGTTCCATGAAGGAAATCATGAAACTGAAAATCAGCAGAAGCAGGGTTTTGTCTTGTATGTTAGCTGGAGAGAATAATGGAGATCCAGCATCCTAGCACAGATCTGCCGGCTCAGAGTTTGAGGAGGTAAAGAAGGGGTGATAGTTGTTCCAGCCAGGTTTTGACATCTATTAGTTTTCTGCCCTCGGTGTGATTGATGAACTAAGTGGTAGGGGACAAGTAGGTAATCTCTTTTAATGAGATTTTATCTATCTATCTATCTTTATATATAAATTTAGTTATAATTATGAATTAATTAAATGCCCCGAATTACAAGCCACAGTGAATACAATGAATAACCAAAATTAGCACTTAATAACTTTCTGAAAACTGAAACATTTGAATATTAGAACCTATGGAAAAACATGCATCAGGTTTTATTTGGGATTCTAAAATATTTTCAGTACTAAAGTTCAAGAATAAATGATTCCATTGCTTTACTATTTCTCTGAACTTTTTAACATGTAATCTCATTACATCTTCCTAACAACCTAGTGAAGTAAGGTAGCAAAATCCTTATTTTTTAGAAGAAACCATGGAGCCTAAGAAAAACAACTGGTCTGAAAACAAAATACCTGTTGATTACAGAGCAAGGACTTATCCTGAGTGCAGGACACTCTGCACGATGTCCAGCTGACTGTAGTTGATTTACTGAGCTATGCTTCTCCATTTATGAGTACTTCACCTTTATTTTTTTAAATTAGAAGCTTAATAATTGGTTTAAATATTTAAAGTGTGTGGGACATTAAAATTCTGATATTAGCTCTGATGTTGCCTGAAATGGAATTTGTTTGGTAAATGTTTTTTATTTATCTATTAAAATAACAATTTGATTTATTACTTTTGTATACATAGAATTCGACATCTTGTTATGAAGTCACCTGGACCTTACAATCTAGGTAAGACATCTGATGGTGAATTTTTCATTTTTCTTAGTGGTCCTATTCTTAATAAAAATAAAAAGTAAGATGTAAGATTAAAGTAGTTTTCATATAAAAAAAGCTGAAAAATATGTGTAAATTGCATGAGAATATATGTATATATATACATGTAAATTAATTTTTAAAATTTAACTTCATTAACTTGGAATTATGATATATTTAAGAAGGTAGTTGTAGCTAATTTATAATCTCAAACATTATTGTCTGAAAAAAATCATTTACTTAATTATGATCCCTAAAATCCTATATAATATTTTTTCATAAACAAGAAAAAGATTTTTATATTAGAATGTTGTATGTTTCCTCTACAGTCACATTATAACAAATTGGACTTGTTATACAAATGGCTCTTCTATTTTATTTTTATAGTAAATTGTTTGTATTTAGTAAATAAGTAATTTATAATAGATTGTATTTAGTAAAACAAATAATTACAGTTGACCCATGAATAATGTGGGGGTTAGGGACTCTGATCCCTGTGCAGTTGAAAATCTGAGTATAACTTTTGATTCCCCCAATTTAGCTACTGATAGCCCATCATTGGCCGGAAGCCTTCCTTATAACCTAAAGAGTTGAACAGCTACTTTGTTAGGCTGCATTATTATATATTGTGTTCTTACAATAAAGTAAGCTAGAGAAATGAAGCTGTTAGAAAGAAAATAATCAGAAATAAATGTTGACTTTTCATAAAGCATAAGTAGATCCTGACAAAGGTCTTCATCTTCATCATCCTCAGATTGATTAGGCTGAGGATGAAGAGGAGAGGTAGCTCTTGCTGTCTCAGGGTTGCAGAGGCAGAAGAAAATCTGCATATAAGTGAACCCCTGCAGTTCAAACCCTTGCTGTTCAAGGGTGAACTGTATTACATATTGATTTGTGTCACTAATATAGTAACTATCTTCAGAACCTGGAACTCAGCAATCCCTTCTGGTACCATAAATAAATGGCAATAAGAACTGTAAAACTGAGCCAGTGTGCACCCATACAAATAGCAGATTATTTTTTGAATATAGGTACTGAGCACAGAAGATGGAAAAGCAATTTCTTCATGAGAAGCACAAGTCGTGTTACATATTCTTACACAAGTATTATAAAATAATAACTGTGCCTGCACAATTATTATAAAATGGAATTAAGCCCAGTTGAGTTGCAGAAAATTGACCACCTTTATATTGTTTTTTTTTCCTACAAATATTTATATTGTAGAACATATCATCAGTCATCAAGACTCTCTATTTTTAATTCTGGTTAAAATAGGATTGCTGCTTATCTCACATTATTTTCTGACATCACTGTTTTATTTATTCCTTTTATGACTTTATTCAATTAGATGGACATAGAAATACAAGATCTCCAAGTCAAACATAAAGATAAAAAAGAAAAGAAAAACAGATTAGGGAAGGTTACCCTGTGAAATAACCATATGATTACATCCACATATATCATACCAACTTAATAAAAATCTCATATGATGCATTTGTCTCAAGGGTTCCCAAGACCACTGCCAGGTTTGGTGGTTCACAGAACTCAGCAAATATTCATACTTAGATCTGTAATTTATTACAATGAAAGGGTACAAGCAAAATTAGTAGAGGGAAAAGGTGCATGTGGTCAAATCTGGAGGAAACCAGGCACAAGCCTCCAGGAGTTCTCTCCTGTGGAGTTCCTGGGATCTGCTTATTTCTCACAGCCTCATGTTTTGACAACACATGTGCAGTGATGTCTACCAGTTTCAGAGTCTTATTGGAGACTAAGTACCCAAGTTTTTTGATGGAGGTTGCTCTCCCTCACATGTACCCAATTCCAGACTCCCAGATGGAAAGCAGCTGTTCAGAGTAACCACACATTCTATAAACACTTTAGACATGGTGAGCCACTCTTCTCAAGGAATGGTGGAAACCCTCCCAATTCTCATTTCCTAAACACCAGCCAAGGGCCGGCTTTGCACGCAGGCCTTTTCAAGGCTGGCAGTCTCTTGCCTGCTGTAAGAACATTTTCCTGCACAGCAGTTATAGCCCCAGCTTAATTTTTGGTGTTGTTTTAAGATTTCGTTTTAATAACAAATAATATTATAAGGTAAGGTAACTTGGTACTGGTTTCTGTCATATGACCCATGTTAAGTTGCAATGCTGGCTACTTTTTTGACATTTAGTGACTAACAGCTATTTGTATGTAAGTTACCATAGCAGCATTAGGTAGTTACTATCTGTCCTTCTTATCTCATTAACCTTTCAGTAAAATCGTTAAATTAAATATGCATAAAAATTTCTGAGTTAAAATTAGAATTAAAATTGTCTTTTATTTTGATTACCTGAATAATCTAGTTTTCATATTGTGCTAAATCCCTGTTTAGAATCATTAGGATAAAATATACAGTCATTTTAATCAATATATTCTTGGCTAAACATGCAATTAATTTGTTTTATATGTTTCCTATACTTCACTTTGAGAAATAATGCCCACATGCTGTTACTTTCAATCTTCAATAATCTCTAATTTTTAGGGTCACTGTGTATTGCTTAACTATATCACAATAACAGGTTCAGTGAATATCTTTTATGTTTTATTTTTTGTTGTGGAGATCCTGGAATGCATAGACAGTAAATAGCTTTTTTTGTTTTATTTATTTATTTATTTATTTATTTATTATTTATTTATTTATTTTTTGAGACAGAATCTCACTCTGTTGCCCAGGCTGGAGTGCAGTGGCACAATATCAGCTCACTGCAACCTTCGCCTCCTGAGTTCAAATGATTCTCCTGCCCAGCCTCTCGAGTAGTTGGATTGCAGGCACCTGTCACCACACCCAGCTAATTTTTGTATTTTTAGTAGAGGCAAGGTTTCACCATGTTGGTCAGTGTGGTCTCAAACTCCTGACCTCAGGTGATCCACCGACCTTGGCCTCCCAGAGTGCTGGGATTACAGGTGTGAGCCACCATGCCCAGCCATGAATATCTTTTATAAATCCATAACTTTATTTCTTAGAGCAGTTTTAGGTTCACAGCAAAATTGAGAGGAAGGTACAGAGATTTCTCATATGTTCCATGCCTCCTGCACATGTAGCCTCCCCCATTATTAGTATTTTCCACCAGAGTGATACATTTGTTACCACTGATGAACCTACATGGACACATTATAATCCCTCAAGGTTCATAGTTTACATCAGGCTTCACTCTTGGTGCTGTACGTTCTGTGAATTTGGACAAATGTATAATGACATGTATCTATTACTGTAATATTATCAACAGAACAGTTTCACTGCCCTAAAAATTCTCTATACTATGCCTGTTCATCTCTCCCTTTCTCCATCGCAACTCCTGGAAACCACTGATCTTTACTCTCTCTTCATAGTTTTACTTTTTTTCAGAAGAGTCATAGAGTTGGAATAATACAGTGGATATTTTTTGAAGTTAAAAAACTAAGGTTCCATTGTAATTGAATGTAGTCATTTAAGATGTTCTTTGTCCTTGCTTTTGCATTTGTTTTTTTTTTTTTTTATCATTGTAAGATCTGAAGGGATATGCTTTACATACTTAGGAAACATGCTTTGTATAGATATTTGCCACATAATGAACAGGGTTGAGGAAAATGACACCATGCAGTACCACCCACCACAAGCTGGAGCATCTTGCTCTATGAGGTAGGTCCAGATAGACTCTCTAGCAATGGAAGGGGACAAGCTCAGAAGGTTGTACTTTATAAAACTGGAATCACAAAGTCTTTCACACTTACCTTCAGTTGGAAATAAGACCAGACAGGGAATGCTATAGGTAAATACTAATGTTCCTCACTGATCCTCTTCCTTTCAGGCATGAGTTTGACAACAGTGTGTATTATGATGACGTGACTCGCTCACAACTAGATTCTTTGTCATGAGGGATGGCCAGGGAGTCACACTGTTTTGCTTTATGTGAGGTGAAAAAGATTATTTTTCTCCTACTGTGAAGAGGGGCAAGCCTTGACACATTCTGGTAGCAAGAGGGAATTGATAGTTTTTTTCTATATATTTTTCACACCAGGTAGTACTGCCTGGCAGCCTGCCACACCTCCCCAGTGTTTCTTAAGCTTCTCTCTGAATGTGAGGTGCGGGTCAGAGTGAATAAACTATTAAAGGAGTGACCTTTCCAGTGGTTCTTTCCATGGGAGGTAAAATGGCAGGTGAATTTGGGCCTTGTTACATGTAGGGCAGAGCACATAGCTACAACTAAGTAAACCACCCAGCACCTTCCCCAAAGAGTATTAGCCGGAGGAACACATTGATCTCTCTTGAGCTCTTCTCCACTGGCGGCTGGAAAATCTTTGCAAGGATCCCTGTTTCTGACCTGATTCCTGTGTTTTGCTGGCTTCTGGTGATAGGGTGTTTTATCTTAAACTGAACAGTTTTAACTGAAGAGCTGGAGAGGCTGTGTTGTGTTCAACCAAATAAGTGCAGTAGCTCCCCCTGAACTGTGGGAGATACATTCCAAACCCCCAGTGAATGCCTGAAACCACAAATAGTGCTGAATCACACACTGTTTTTTCCTACATATACGTGCCTATGATAAAGTTTAATTTATAAATTAGGTACAGTAAAAAATTAACAACAATAATAATAAAATATAAAATTACAATAATATGCCATAATACAAATTATTTGAATGTAGTATCCTAAAATATATTGTACAGTTCTCCCCATCTTTCTTGTGATGATGTGAAGTGATACAATGCCTATGTAATGAGGTGAAGTGAGGTGAGTAACAGAGTCGTTGTAATGCAGTGTTAGGTCACTATTCACCCCCTGACTCTAAAAAAAGATCACCAGCTTTGAGTGATCCTAGATCTTCAGGCCTTGATGATGTTGATGGCTGGGTGCAGGAGGAGACCCAGTTGATGACTAACAGGTGGGTAGCATATGCAGTGTGGATGCACTGTGGGACGATTCACATCCTGGGCTGGATAGAGGGGGAGAGCTCAAGATTTCGTTACACTTCTCAGAATGGCACATTAAAACTTACGACTTGTTTGTTTCAGGAGTTTTCAATATCACGTTTTTGGAATACACTTGACTATTAGTAGCTGTAACCACAGAAATCAATCTGCAGACATAAAATCTGTTTGGTCTTTAACTCATTTCTTGGTGTACAATTATTAAAATTTTTAGAATTTCCAAAGTGATGTATCTTTGTCTTCTAATGATTGATGGCTGGAAGCCCCTAGGCAGCTTCAGGATGGGACTGGTCACCAGAAAAAAAGAAATCTCCTTGCTTACTCTGCAAACTCTGGGGAAGAGAGAAGGATAAGAAGGTTGTCAGTCACCAATGGCCAGTGATTTATTTAATCAGCGATGCCTATGTAATGAAGCTTTCATAAAGACCCAAAGGGACTGAGCCTGGAGAGCTTCCAGATGGCTGAATACATAGAGGTTCCTGGAGGGTGGTGTGCTTTTGGAGGGCATGGAAGCTTCATGCTACCTCTCCCACACTTGGCATTATGCCTCTTTTCTGTGCCTTTTGTAATGTCTTTCATAGTAAGCTGGTAAGTGTGTTTCTCTGGGTACTTCAAGCCCCTCCAGCAATTCAATTTAACCCAAAAAGGGAGTCCTGGGAACCCCAATTTGAAGGCAGTTGGTCAGAAGTTCTGGAGTTCCTGAATCAGGACTGATGTAGGGAAGCTGTCTCATGGGACTGAACCCTTTAGCTGTGGAATCTGATGTTATCTGCTGATAGAGTGTGAGAATTGAATTAGAGGACATTCAGCTTATGTCATCTGCAGAAACGATTGCTTGCTTCTTGGTGGGGAAAACCTCTCCACACATTTGGCAACAGGAGCCTTCTTTGTTGGTTACTGTTGCTGTGGCATGAGAGCAGAGAAAAACATGCCCAGTATGTCTTTCTGCACATACAGTGAAGACGGGGTTCTGCTGTACACTCTGTTTTAACTGCCCCTCATATTTAAGTCCAGAAATCATGCTCTTTGACACTGTTCACTCATCACACCTGTTCTGCTAACAATATCATTTTTAGTCAATCTCATAGGGTTTGGCTGGGATGACTTATATACTGCAGTTCACTTGTAGATATCACATTTTGATAAATTTATTCTTCTTTGCAGTTAATAAATACAAAGTAAGGGAAATAAGAGTTCTTACTGCATTAATTACCTACCAACAGGTATAATTAATGCTATTTCTAATAAAGTCTCAAATATACTCCCAAAGGAATGCTTGTAACAAAGTGTCAGTTCGATGATTAAAAAAATAATAAAAAAACAAAAAGTGGTCTAAAGCATGCACACAAGTGTGCACCATTTTTTAAAATGAAGGTAGAGTCTTGCTATATTTTCCAAGCTGATCTCAAAATTCTGGGTTCCGCAAATGATTCTCCTGCCTCAGCCTCTCAAATAGATGGGATTACAGGCATGCATCACTGTGCATTCTTATGCTTTTATTATTCTATATATTTATGACTGATTTAAAATGCATTTTACTTTTTTTAATAGATGCTGGGAAGTCTGATGAATCTGCAGACAGGTAGGAATTTACAGATTTACAAAATTATGTTAACTAAGCAATATAGATGGAAGAGACTTATATCTGTTGAGTGTTGTATTCTGAGCTAGAACCCTTGTATGTGCTATGCAGCATTTATCATCTCATAAAGCCATCACAACATCTGTGTTCCTATATCCTACTGTTTATTAAAGAGGCAAGTATAGATTAGAGTGGTTGATTAATTGGCTCATGACCCCATAGTTAACAAAGTAGCTGACCAACAGTTTGACTGTCTGCCTGCCTGGCTTCCAAATCCCTTCTCTTGCTTCTCAGCATAGACTGATAGAGATATGTGCAACACTTGGATCAAAGTATAGGTCTGAATCAGATTAATTTAGACATAAAAAAAAAGTTACTAAATTAACAAATTAATTTAGATGTAAGAAATCTAGTTATATGTTAACTAACATTTAAGGTTATTGTTAGAATGTGGTTAGTCCAAAAGTTTATCCTAATAAATTTGACCATTTCAGTGGTAACCAGTATTTTACTTTTACCATCAAAGGCTTTAGTGCAAGTTTAGGCAAGTTTTAGAGAGAAATTATTTGGCTTCCTAGTCCAACTTTCCCTTTAGGTTAGTATTTCTGCCTACTTCCATAATACTCTATTTTTTTAGTCTTGTTTCTTATTCCATGATTTTCCTATCATCTTGTCTTGATTTATTAAAACTGTCTTTTCTACTTTTCTTGTTGTTTCTTTTGCTCTATTATTTTATCAGAATTTGCTGGCTATGTACTCTCAGTTTTCCCATAGACAGAATCAAAAGCACATAGAATTATAGAATTTTAGGAATCTTAGGAATCTTAGGATTAGTTAAAATAGCCTCTAGTACTTTAACCTGTGTTGAACATGCTGGTCAAAGATTCTCTAGATAGAGAACCTGAGACTCAGAGAGGTTAGAATGCTTTTTTTAGACACAGGAAGTGGCAATAATGAAATGTGAATTCATTTTAAATCCCAGTACTCATCCTTCCTTTTATATCCTGTTCATGTGCATTTTAATAACACAAAGAGTGAGTGAGTCTGGTGCACCCAGTAGATAGAATGAGAATGGAATTAGCTTGTGAACCCGATGGAAGTGGATAAGAATGGAATGACCAGAGGAAGGCCACATTTGAAGGGAAACAACACTGGACTGGATAGGAGTATGGACTCTTCAATAAGAGATCAGAATGTTGGGATTTATGACAAGTTTGATAAAGATAAATTATAAAGATGAAGGACACAAGATGTTGGGAATTATGTACAAAGGCACATTTAAATAGAAGGTTCAAGGGAGTTCTAAAAAGGTTGCTTTTTATTTGTTTTTTTATCAAGAACTGGCAAACTTGAAAATTTTCATTGAAAAATTCTAAAACATATTGAGACACTGGGAGAAGTGCCTACAGCAGATAGAAATGTGGTATTATCCACTTTCTTTTTTTAATTGCATTTTAGGTTTTGGGGTACATGTGAAGAACATGCAAGATTGTTACATAGGTACACACATGGCCGTGTGATTTGCTGCCTTCCTCCCCATCACCTATATCTGGTATTTCTCCCCATGCTGTCTCTCCCCAACTCCCCAGCCCCTGCTGTCCCTCCCCTATTTCCCCCAGACAGACCCCAGTCTGTGATACTCCCCTCCCTGTGTCCATGTGTTCTCATTGTTCAACACCCACCTATGAGTGAGAACATGTGTTTTCTGTTCTTGTGTCAGTTTGCTGAGAATGATGGTTTCCAGATTCATCCATGTCCCTACAAAGGATATGAACTCATCATTTTTGATGGCTGCATAATATTCCATAATATTCCAGGGAAAATGTGCCACATTTTCCCTGTCCAGTCTATCATCGACGGGCATTTGGGTTGGTTCCAGGTCTGCTATTGTAAACTCTGCTGCAATGAACATTCGTGTGCATGTGTCCTTATAGTAGAACGATTTATAATCCTTTGGATATATACCCAGTAATGGGATTGCTGGGTCAAATGGAATTTCTATTTCTAGTCCTTGAGGAATCACCACACTGTCTTCCACAATGGTTGAACTAATTTACACTCCCACCGACAGTGTAGAAGTGTTCCTATTTCTCCACATCCTCTCCAGCATCTGTTGTCTCCAGATTTTTTAATGATCACCATTCTAACTGGTGTGAGATGGTATCTCAATGTAGTTTTGATTTTCATTTCTCTAATGACCAGTGATGATGAGCATTTTTTCATATGTTTGTTGGCCTCATGTATGTCTTCTTTTGTAAAGTGTCTGTTCATATCCTTCGCCCACTTTTGAATGGGCTTGTTTGTTTTTTTCTTGTAAATCTGGTGTTGCTTGGGTATTATCTACTTTCATCCTGAGTTACAGAGGGGTGGTTTCACACCCCTGGAGTTCTAAGGGGCTGAAGATTGCTGAAATCATAGATTTATGCCCCAGGGCATGTGTCTCCTGAATTCTGCCTCTTTTGCCAATTCACTGATGTCCTTCCCTTGTCTGTGTAAGCTGGGTCAGGGGCATGACTGGCTGGCAAATCAGTCATGGAGTTCAGTTGAGGTGTTGGTAGTGTGTCTATGCTGGGGGCAGGTGTTGGAGACTCCAATTAGCTTGTTTTTCAGGAGCAGGGATAGAGAGGGTTTCTATTCTTGGTCATTTGAGGTCATCCTTTCAGGAATCTTGCTTTCATAGATTGAAGATTAAAAGACTGGAGACTTCCATGGAGCCCTGCAGAAATAAAATCTGGAAGTGGGAGCCCATGGGAAGAAAGATATTTAGATAGTACTTAGTGAAATGGAGGTACAATTACCAGGACTCTGTTTATTCAACAGTCTCTCTCCTTGGGTGTCTGAGTGTCTATGGATGTTTTTAGGAGCTTGCTAGTTTATGTGGACCCAAATAAGGTAGGACCTATAGAGTGAAAATTATAGGATTTCATAATTGCACTGTTTTAATCTTTCTGGGATAAGTATTGTCAATCTGAACATACACCTTTGTTATTTGACTTTTGTAAATTTAGCTGTCACACATTTCAAATATTGCAGGGGATTCCCTGTACTGTTTTAGGGGAAAGGAAAGCAATTGGACCTTCTTCAATGGTTTTCCTGCTGAGGACTCAAGACTGCCATTTTGAAGTGACACAGATTAGTCTTTTAACCAGAGATAGATCATGGACAAGAGAAATTGGATCTTTCTACCTTGTTTTACATCATCAGGTGTCTTCCAGTTTAGGTAGCAAAGTTATGTCATTTATTAACTGAATTTAAATTCAACTTTCAGCCAGATAATTTGTGAGGGTAAATTATTACCAGGCTCTGCCAATATATTGGCCATCATTATTTGTTATGGAGTTCAAGGTCCGTTTTCATTGAATATTTTATAGATTTAGACAGGTGGAAGCAAAAATAGGTAAGTAAAAAATATTTTTAAAACAGAGGCCATATTTTAATTATATCAAGAAACATTATTTAATATACAGCTAGCTGACCTTTTCCAAAACACACAGTAAAACCATATTGTGTTTCGCATTTTGGAAGGGAAACCTGGATATGAACTAGCACTTTAAAAACATTGTAAAGAAATCAACTTTCTTATTTTCATTGTGTATTTTTGCCCTAAAGGGTTTTACATGACCTGTGTGTGGAGTCATGCTCCAAACCAGAAAATGAAGGCTTGACCATTGCTACCAAGGTAAAGTGGTCTCTTGTAAAATTAATCTCCTCACTCTGAGTCTTGTTTTACACAGTATTTATTTTTAAAATTTAGCAGTGGTTACTTGTCATTGTTTTATGTTGGTAATGGAAAGTTGGTCAGAGAAAAACATAGATATATGGCTAGTTGATTAAAAAATTTTGTTTAACTTTGGTAACTAACAAAAGATTGATAAGTACTACAATAGGGTGGGGACTGAAAAAAATGAACTGGAAAATATGTAGTGAGAGAAAAATCACATTTGAAAATGCTTCCCTCAATAGAGGAAAAAATAAATTTAGTTTAGCTTCATTTGGATAAATATTAATACTTTGACTTTTAAATCATAGTTTTATGACTTTCATTATATTTATGCCTGTATAAATATTCAGTGAATCAAAATAACTTGCAGTTATCATGGAATCTCCCTGGTGTCTTTTAGTTGCAAATCTGTACAGCACATAGCATATAGCTTTTTATCTTGGACACTTATTATTTTGGTACTATATAATTTTTAGGAGAGATTGCTTTTCCATTTATGTTGTTGGTACTGTAGTGAGACAAAAATAA
>PVKV010032846.1:0-19361 GCA_004027835.1 Alouatta palliata
CTTCCCCTCCCCTCCCTTTCCTAAGTATAATGATGTCATAATTATAAGACTAGCCCATTGAACTCAAATGCCTGAAAGAGAGAAAAAAAAAAAAAATGACTAGCCCAGTAAAAATGTCCAAGCCTGCTGATTTCAATTCAAATACAGGCATACGTTGTTTTATTGTGCATTACTTTATTACACTTCACAAATACTGTGTATTTTCACAAATTGGAAGTTTGTGGCTCCTGCATTGAGCAAGTCTGTTGGTACCATTTTTCCAACGACCTGTGCCCACTTCATGTCCCTGTGTTACATTTTGGTAATGCCCACAATATTTCAGACTTTTTCATTATTATCATACATGTTGTGGTGATCTGTGATCTGTGACCTTTGATGCTGCTATTGTAATTCTTTTGCGGCACTGTGAGTTGTGTCCACGTGAGACAGCGAACTTAACTGATAAATGTTGGGTGTGTTCTGACTGCTTCACCAACTGACCGTTTGCCTATCTCTTTTCCTCTCCTTGGCTCTCCCTATTCTCTGAGACACATTGAAATTAGGCCAATTAATAACCCCATAATGGCCTCTAAGTGTTCGAGTGAAAGGAAGAGTAGCATGTCTTTCACTTTAAACCAAAGGCTAGAAATAATGAAGCTTGGTGAGGAAGGCATGTTGAAAATCAAGACAGGTCAAAAACTAGGCCTCTTTGCCAAACAGCCAAGTTGTGAATGCACAGGAAATGTTTTGAAGAAAGTTACAAGTACTTCTCCAGGGAATACGTGAATGATAGAAAAGTGAAACAGCCTTATTGCTGAGGTGGAGAAAGTTTTCGTGGTCCCCATAGAAGATCAAACCGTCTACCGTCTACCGAATTTCATTAAGCCAAGGCCTAAGACAGCGGTCCTAACTCTCTTGAATTCTATAAAGCAGCAAGGTGAGGAAGCTGCAGGAGAAAAGTTTGAAGCCAGCAGATGTTAGTTATGAGGCTTAAAGAAAGAAGCTGTTTCTATAACATTAAAGTGCCAGGTGAAGCAGAAATACTGACGTAGACGCTGAAGCAAGTTATCTAGAAGATCTAGTTAAGATAATTTATAGAGGCGACCACACTAAATAACAGATTTTTAATGTAGATGAAACAGCCTTCTATCAGAAGAAGATGCCATTAGGACTTTCATAGCTAGAGAGGAGAAGACACTGTGTGGCTTACAATCTTCAAAACTAGGCATATTCTTTTGTTAGACTCTAATGCAACTAGTGACTTTAAGTCGGAAGCAGTGCTCATTTACCATTCAAAAAACTCCCATGCCCTTAAGAACTGTACTAAATCTGTTGTGCCTATGTTCTCTAAACGGAACAGCAAAGCCGGGATGACAGCACATCTGTGCATAGCTCTGTTTACTGAATATGTTAAGCCCACTGTTGGGACCCACCACTCTGAAGAAAAGGTTTATTTAACAATATTACTGATCATATAAAATACACCTGGTCACCCAAGCACTCTAATGAAGTTGTACTGCAAGATTAATGTTTTCATGCCTGCTAACAAAGTAGCCATTCTGCAGCCCATGGTCAAGGAATAATTTTGACTTTCAAGTCTTGCTGTTTAAGAAATACATTTTGTCAAGCTATAGCTGCTATAAATAGTAATTCCTTTGATGGATGTGGGCAAAGTCAATTGAAAAACGTCTAGAAAGGTTTTTCCAGATACCATTAAGAACATTGTGACTCATTTTGAGGAGGTCAAATTGTAAGGGTTATTGCCGAGTTTAAAATGAGGAAACTGAGACCAGTATAAGAAAATGAAAAAACAATTTATTTAGGTACCAGGCGAGGTTCTATGGTCCAGGAGGGGGCTAGAGAAGTTGCGCCTAACTTTTTAGGGCAAGGGGTTTTATAGGGAGTGAAGGCGTTTAATTGGGAACTGTGGAGACAAAGCATAAGGCACTTGATTGGGTATTGGAACACAGGACGTGGAGGAGGCAAGCTACTACTAGTGGGCAGGCGGGATTTTTGGTGAGCAGGCTGCCCTGGGGAAAAATGACCTTGACGGGGCAAAGTGCTTATCGGGCAAGGGAGTGTTATCAGGCAAGAAAGTGCTATTGGGCAAGGTTTGTCGGGGCTTTTCGAAAATTTTTGGGCGGGGGTTTCCAGTGGCGGGCTAGGTGTTCGGTGCGGAGTTTGCTTCAGGGGTGGGTGTTGGGGAGGCTATGTGGAGGAGTTAAATGTTGATCGTGGAGTGGCGATGTAATTCCCAGACGCTGGGAGGAATGGGTGCGTCCGACTTCCCGGCGAGGCAACCGGCCTTACACAAATTATCGTTAACACAAGTTAGAAAAAAGTTGATTCCAGCCGTGATGGATAACTCTGAGGGGTTCAAAACTTCAGTGGAATAAGACACTGCAGATGCAGAGGAAATAGCAAGAGAACTAGAATTAGAAGTGGATCCTGAAGATGTGACTGATTTGCTGCAATCTCATGATCAAATTTGAATGAATGAGCAGTTGCTTCTTACGATTTCTCATGGAGCAAAGAAAGTAGTTCCTTGAGATGGAATCTACTCCTTGTGAAAGGACTGAACATTGTTGAAATGATAACAAAGGGCTTAGAAGATTTCATAAACTAACAAAGCAGCCCTAGGCTTTGAGAGGATTAACTCCAATTTTGAAAGAAGTTCTTCTTTGGGGTAAATGCTATAAAACAGCATCACAGGCCGGGCACAGTGGCTCACGCCTGTAATCTCAGCACTTTGGGAGGTTGAGGCAGGCGGATCACAAGGTCAAGAGTTCGAGACCAGCCTGGCCAACACAGTGAAACCCCGTCTCTACTAAAAATACAAAAATTAGCTGGCATGGTGGTGGATGCCTGTAATCGTAGCTACTCAGGAGGCTGAGGCAGGAGAATCACTTGAACATGGGAGGCGGAGGTTGCAGTGAGCCAAGACCACACCATTGCACTCCAGCCTGGTCGACAGAGCGAGACTCTGTCTCAAAAAAAATAAATAAATAAAGCCCCCCTCCCCCCAAAAAAACAGCATCACATGTTACAGAGAAATCTTTTATGAAAGAGTCAATTGATGTGGTAAACATCATTGCTGTCTTATTTTAAGAAGTTGCCACAGCCACCCCAACCTTCGTCAACCACCACCCTGATCAGTCAGCAGCCATCAACATCAAGGCAAGACCTTCCACCAGCAAAAAGAATATGACTCACCTAAGCCTCAGATGATTGTTAGCATTTTTTTTTTTAAAGACAGGGTCACTATGTTGCTCAGCCTGGGTTTTAACTCCGGGGCTTAAGTGATCCTCCTTCCTCAGCCTCCTGAGTAGCTAGGACTACCACCATGAGCCATCACACCCAGCTTGTTAGCATTTTTAGCAAGAAAGTATTTTAAAATTGTTATGTACATTTAGTTTTTAGACAGAATACTAAAAAAGTTGTACACTTAATAGAATACAGTATGAGTAAACATCATTTTATATGCATTGTGAAATAAAAAAAATTGTGTGGCTGACTTTATTACAATGTTCACTTTATTGTGGTGGTGTGGAACTGAACCTGCAATATCTTTGAGGTATGTCTGTAACTGCTTGATGTCGTTATCCCAGGTATAATAGAAAATAAAGGGGTCAAAATTTTCCCAAGCACATTGATTTCTTTCCCATTTTAAATGGGAAATGTTATAGTCTTAGAAGCATTTTACTAGGATAGCACTTCTCATGGTCAGCTGGGTTAGAAGCCAAATTAGAATATTTTTAACCTCTTTTGATAGAATTCTAATATCAACCGCCAAATTTATCTAAAATTAGCCTTTGCTTTATCCTGTCTAAAAGCTTTTAAATCCCTTTTATTTTGACACATCAACTGTTGAAATTCTTACTGTAAGTCAATGTAGTTGGATTTTATTTTTTTTGGTGCCAGATGTATGAAAACATTGAGCTAATTAATATCCTAAGAAGTATAAGAATGGTTCTAGCCTCAAAGGGCTTATAACCTTATTGGAGACGTAGAGTATATATTTTGTTAAAAGTTAATTAAGTTATGTGTAATAGGGTTTTCCAAGGGAGGCAGAACCAATGGAATGTGTGTGTGTATGCATGTGTGTGTATACATGTATATGTATATATGCATACACGTTTATAATAAAAAATCGGCTCACATGATTATGGAGGCTATGATGTCTTTAAAAGCTACAGTTTAGGGCTAGGTGCAGTGATCCACACCTACTCAGGAGGCTGAGGCAAGAGGTTTGCTTGAGCTCAGGCATTCAAGACCAGCCTGTTGTCTCTAACAACTACGACCAAAAAGGTCTGCAGTTGGCAAGCTGGGCACGCAGGAGGAGAGCCAATGGTAAAAGCTCCAGTCAGAATCTGAAGGACCAGGAGAGCCGAAAGCTGGCAAACTCGAGATCCAAGAAGAGCCAGGGTTCCCGTCCAACTCTGCAAGCCAGAAAAGGCCAATTTGCAACTCAAGTAGTCAGGCAGGAGGAATTCTTTCTTATTCAACTTTTTGTTCTAGGGCCTTCAACTGATTAGATAAGGCTCATCAATAATTACGGAGGCAATCTGCTATACTCAGTCTACCAATTCAAATGTTAATCTCATCCAGAAACATCCTCAGAGACACACCCAGAATAATGTTAGATCAAATGTGTGGGCACCCTGTGGTCCAGTCAAGTTAACACATATGAGGCACCCCTGTGTGGATTGGAATAGTGAACCGGACCTGAGCCTTAAAGAGTGGGCAGGATTAGAATAGGAGTGGAGGTGCTTAGAGAGAAAAGGAGGAATTGAGAAGAGCTCAACAACAGCAGCAAAATGCTGGAGACTACAGTGGAAGAGATAGGGTAGTACCACCCATTAGAGAGTGAAATTTTAGAGTAGCAAGCTAAAATGTGAGGTAATTATATGAAAGGCAGTGGGATTTAATGTTAGGCTTTTTCAAAATGACTTGAAATGAGTGATGGTTTTGAAGATCAGTCTGGTGGTAGCATGAATTTGAGTGGATTGAGAAATGGAAACTGGTTAAAGATCCTATTTTAACAATGATCTAGACAAGAAATGATATCTTAGAAAGAAAGAAAGTGATTAAGAAAAAGGAAAGATCCAAGAAAAATTACAGTTGCTAGGTAGCTGATGGAATAAAGGAGATGAAGAAAAGAAAGGAGCCAAAAATCCTAATCAAAACCATTCATGTATTTCCTACTATGTACTGGGGTAGTGCTAAAACTTTAACCTGAATTAGTCATCACAATAATCCTTGTCAAGTGTCCCACGTCTTTATCGAGTAAAATCTATAGAACATAACACCTCCATGCGGTGTGGAACAAATCTTGCATCCCAACAATGAAGCTGCTTCATCATGGTGGACATGTTTTTTGATATGCTGCTGGATTTGGTTTGCCAGTATTTTGTTGAGGATTTTTGCGTTGATATTCATTAACGATATTGGACCAAAGTTTTCTTTTTGTGTTATGCCTCTGTGTGATTTTGGTGTCAGGATGATGCTGGCTTTGTAGAATGAATTAGAGAGGAATTTCTTCTCCTTAATTTTTTGGAATCGTTTCAGTGGGAGTGACGTTAGCTCTTTGTACACTTGGTAGCATCTGGCTGTGAATCCATCTGGTCCTGGACATTTTTTAGTTGATAGGCTATATATTACTGATTCAATTTTAGAGCTTGTTATTGGTGGGTTCAGGGATTGCATTTCTTTCTGGTTCAGTTTTGGGATGGTATATGTATCCAGGAATTTATCCATTTCTTCCAGATTTTCTAGTTTGTGTGCATAGAAGTGTTCATAGCATTCTCTGATGATTATTTGTATTTCTTTTTCTTTTCTTTCTTTCTTTCTTTTTTTTTTTTTTTTTTTTTTTTTTTTTTTTTTTTTTTTTTTTTTTTTTTTTTTTTTTTTTTTTTTTTTTTTTTTTTTTTTTTTTTTTTTTTTTTTTTTTTTTTTGAGACTGCATCTCGTGCTATCACCTAGGCTGGAGTGCAGTAGCACAATCTGGCTCACTGTGGCTTCTGCCTTCTGGGTTCAAACAATTCTGCCTCAGCCTCCTGAGTAGCTGGGATTACAGGTGCCCGCCACCATGCTCGGCTGATTTTTGTATTTTTTATAGAGATGGGGTTTTACCATGTTGGCCAGGCTGGTCTCAAACTCCTAACCTCAGGCAATCTGCTGGCCTCAGCCTCCCAAAGTGTTGGGAGTAGAGGCATGAGTCACCATGCCCGGCCAATTATTTGTATTTCTGTGGAATCAGTGGTAATATCCCATTTGTCATTTCTAATTGTGATTATTTGGATATTCTATCTTTTCTTATTTATTAGTCTAGCTAGTCACCTATTTTATTAATTATTTAGAAAAAACCACAATTCTTATATTTGTTGATCTTTTGAATGTTTTTTTTTGGTGTTTCAATCTCCTTTGGTTCAGCTCTAATTTTGATTATTTCTTGTCTTCTGCTAGATTTAGGGTTGGTTTCTTCTTGTTTCTCTAGTTCTTTTAGTTGTGATATTAGGTTATTAAATTGAGATCTTTCTAACTTTTTGATGTGGGCATTTTAGTGCTATAAATTTTCCTCTTAACATGGCTTTGGCCACCCAGGAATTCTGGTATGTTGTATCTTTGTTCTCATTAATTTCAAAGAACTTCTTTATCTCTGCCTAAATCGCATTATTTACTCAGAGTCATTCAGGAGCAAGTTGTTCAATTTCCATGTAATTATATGATTTTGAATGAATTTCTTCATCTTGATTTCTGCTTTTATTGCACTGTGGTCCAAGAGAGTGGTTGTTACAGTTTCAGTTCTTTTACATTTGCTGAGGAGTATTTTATGTCTGACTATGTGATTGATTTTCAAGTATGTGCCATGCAGCAATGAGAAGATTGTATATTCTGTTGTTTTTGAGTGGAGAGTTCTCTAGGTATCTATCAGGTCCATTTGATACAGTGCTGAATTTAGGTCTTGAATATCTTTGTTAATTTTCTGTTTTAATAGTCTGTCTAATACCTCTCAGTAGAGTATTGAAGTCTCCCACTACTATTGTGTGGGAGTCTAAGTCTCTTTGAAGGTCTCTAAGAACTTGCTTTATGACTCTGGGTGCTCCTGTGTTGGGTACATATGTATTTAGAATAGTCAGGCCTTCTTGTTGAATTGAACCCTTTACCATTATGTAATGCGCTTGTATTTTTTTTTTTTTAATCTTTGTTGGTGTAACGTCTGTTTTGTCTGACATTAAGATTGCAACCTTTGCTTTTTTTCTGCTTTCCATTTGCTTGGTAGATTTTTCTCCATCCCTTTATTTTGAACCTGTGGGTGTCATTGTATGTGAAATGGGTTTCTTGAGGGCAGCATACCGTTGGGTCTTGCCTCTTTATCCAGCTTGCAACTCTGCACCTTTTAACTGGGGGCATTTAGCTCATTTACATTCAAGGTTAGTATTGATGTGAGTGGATTTTGTTCCATCGTTGTGCTATTAGCTGGTTATTATGTTAGGTTGCATTATAGGGTTATTGGTCTGTATACTTACGTGTGTTCTTGTAGTGGTTGCTAATAGTCTTTCTATATAAAATCCCTTTTTAAGAGTGTGATAGACTCAACCATTTCCAGCATCTGTGTGATGAATTAAATTTCTCAAGTGATCTCTCCTAATGCTGTATTTTATCATCTGAGTAACAACTGGGTTCATAGGTTGAATCAGTCAAGGAACTCCATAGGAGAGCAGAAAGGTGGCAAGAATACTAGCAGAGATCAGTTAAATTTCCTGGGCAATGGAGTAGCTGTTTTCTAGTAACGTATACCTTAAAGTAGCTCACAGATGCTCTTGAGGCTACAGGCAGCGAAGCCGCCCTCCATCCTCCTCTGTCACTGAGGAGCCCTCCCCCACAGAGCTGTTGCATGTTCTCTGACACTGCTTGTCTTCTCTGCACTGTCTGTGGTTTAGAACACCCACTGCTGATGTACGTATACTGTTTTACTGCAACTAGTGGTGTCCTTGTTGCTACCAATCCCCAAAGCATTGCCGATGGATGAAATGATACTGTTTGGGGGGGGCTGAAGTAAGAATGTGACTATGGGAAAGCCTCCAAATGGATCTAGTTTCCTATTGTCTGAAAAATGAGGGAACTAGAGGAGATGATCTCTCAGATGAAGTCTCAGACCTCTTCTAGTTCTCTAATTCTATGATTTTTCTTCTCTCATCTCTTTGTTTTGCCTCTTCTGTGTTTTGTCCGCTATCCTACTAGCTTTGGTAGTTTCAGGTCCCAGTGAAAAAACTGTTTTTGTGAGACTAGATGCTGGTTGTATTGACCACTCATTCTTCCTCCCTCAAAGCAAACTGACCAAACTGTGTGGCAGAGAAACACCTCCTGTCATGTCCTCCCTGTTTATGCCAGCTTTGTAAAAACTTGTATAGATTTAGGGGGTACAACTGCAGTTTTATTACATAGGTGTATCGAATAGTGGTGAAGTCTGGGCTTTTAGTGTAACCATCATCTGAACAGTGTACATTGTACCCTTTAGGTAATTTCTCACCCTCCTCTCCACTCTTCCATGCTTCCAATGTCTATTATTCCACACTCTGTATTCATGTGTATACATTATTTAGTTCCCACTAATAAATAAGAACATGCAGTATTTGACTTTCTGTTTCTGAACGGTTTCACTTAATGGCCTCCAGTTCTGTCCATGCTGCTGCCAAAGACATGATCACATTCTTTTTTTATGGCTGAGTACAATTCCTTTGTGTCTATATACCACATTTTTAAAACCAGTTATCTGTTGGAATTAGGTTGGTTCCATGTCTTTGCTATTGCAATAGTACTGCAATAAACACACGAGTACAAATATCCTTTTGATATAATGATTTCTTTTCCTTTGGGTAGATACCCAGTAGTTGGATTTTTTTAAAGTTTATTAATTGTTAGATGTTTAGGGGTTAATTCATCACAAAAGGATTCTTCTTTGGGGAGAAATTTTTTTGAGGTTCTTCTGGAGCTTGGGAGATGAATAATAATAAACTCTAGAAAGATAAAGATGTAGTTTTACAATAATGACAGAAACAAACCCTATTTTTCAAGTTTTTTTTAATGTATTTCATTCCACCTTATGAAATTAAGTTATTTGTGGGAAAAAGAAAGGAAGAATGCATATAGTACATTTTATTCAGAATTACATGATGGCATTTTTCTGAAGCTCCCCTAGAGGAATTTTAAAGCTGTTAATGTCACTCTCTCACTTCCTAAAGTGGTTAACTCAGCTCATAAACTGGACTCAAGTAAATTTTTTGAATGCCTATAAAATTTAAAAAATTAAAAAATTTATTTTTCAGCATCTATTGACAAAATGTTAATTTTTCTTTAAGACTACTTTGTTAACTTCATAAAAAGAGAAATAGTTTGACTAATAAAAGCCACAGCGTCTGTCTTTTGCAGTAAGCACAGAGGCATTGACAAAAGGATCTTCACTGTCAAGGATCATTTAAACCCAATGAATTAAAAATCAGGAGGTCAGGGAGAGCTGTACAGAGATGATAAGGCTCTCTGTATTTGTCTTAACAAAGAAAGTATTAAACCAGAGTGATTTTCTCCTTCGGTCTTTTCCCCCCATCAGGAAGGAATGTGAAACTCAATTTTACCCATGGTTGAAAAGGTGCTAATTTGTCTGACAAGTTGTTGGAATCTGAGGATGCTCGAGGTATCCTTGATGTCTCAAACCTTCATGCTGAGTGAAGCATGCCTCTAATGTGTCAATATTTAGGAGATATTTTATATCTCATTAAGTAAGAACAGTATCAACCACCTGAATGCAGATGGGGCAGGAACTTGTCCTCTGCCAAACAGAAAACCTTCAACTCATTATAACCAAGGAAATTTTTGAATCATCCTCATTCAACTAAATATTTGATTAGAAATTAACTTTATTCTTTTACACTGTAGAGAACTTAAGTGAACTTTCTCTCCATTTTCTGCCTTTTTTTTGGCAGGTGTGATCTGCAAATCCTTTCCTTTATTGATTGCAGTATCAATGAGTATTTATCAAGAAGGCTCCTAAGAGAGATGGAAATGGAAATATGAAAACTCTAATTCCTTTTCTTTTTAATTGTGTATTTATTGATTTTTTTCATATACATTCTAAAGCCAAGAATTAGCTGTATGAATGATCTTTGCATGTTAACTAAAGCCTAATTGGTAAACTGATGTATCACTGAGAGGAAATTTCTACTGGAGAAAAAGACATTTTCCTAGCACATAAGTCACCCCAGGTTGCATGGCGGCTGCTAATGGCTAACACATATAACTGTTCCTGTAGGCTAGATACTGTGCTGTGTGCTTTTATTTATATTAACTCTGCTAATTCTCTTAATAACCCTGTGAGGTGAGCATTATTATTGTAGCGTTACAGAGGCAGAAGAGTGACTTGACAAAAATTGCCTGGCTATAAAGTGATTCAAACTCAGACTTCAGAGTCCAGCTTCTAACTCCTGGGCTGGGCTGCTGCTTTTTCTCATATATGGAACCTTTTCTAGCAGTGATGAAGTATGCTAGATGGGACTGCATTGTCAATGCAGGAAAAAATGTTCCTGTAGTCAAATAAAACCTTTTGTGAGATCTGCTTGCAGCTGAGTTTTTCACTTGATCTTAGCCAAAAGGCCGAGAAGCGATGCAGCTGAGTTTTTCAAAAGAAAAACTTACAAAATAAATGTTAATATTTGCAATAACATTTACTTGTTACTCTTTGGACTAGCATTATATAAATGTGTAGCTTGCTTCCTTAGCAACTTTAAGATAAAGTGTAGGCTATCCATGTACAATATAATTGCTTGATTCAGATGATATTGACATGGGGAGAAAATAAAGGGAAACTGGCAAGGTTCATGTAGTAATTTTAATTTATCAAATGGTTCAGTTAACTAACCATACAGTTAATTGACTTATGATTAATTTTGAAGAGGACAAATGTCTTACTGGGTAAACAGGAACACTAAGATCATATTGTAAAAGACTGATAAAAAGACCACCTGTTAGTTATCATCATGGACCAAATCTGTGGCTCTCAGTCTTGATTGCAAATTAGACTCTGCTGGGGAACGTCTAGAACTTCAGTTGCTCAGGCTGGAGTTTAAACCAGTTAGAATAGACTCTCCAGGGCTCGGTCCCAGGCATCATAATTTTCAAAGCTCCCCAGGTGATTTCATTGTGTGACCAAGTTTATAATTCACTGACCTAAATGTAAGTTTTCATGTAAAACTCTATTTCAAAAAACACTTCAAACCATTAAAATAAATATTGAGTGACTTTTCTTGGAGTTTCTTTTGTCTGAATCAGGAGTTACAACATAATTACTTGAATATGCTAGTACCTCGGGTGTATATTGACTCTGCAAGTATTAAAAAGTCATTTGTTAAGGTGTATTTACTAAGAGCAAGTGATCTTCTGTAACAATCTAAAAGATTCCATAGAAGTCAGGGGCATATTTTAATTATTATTTACATAATTCATTCCTGAAAAGTTGACAACGTTCAGAACACATTTGTATGTAGATGTACTAATATCTTCCGCCCTCCTGACCTGCTTACTTACAGAGACAGCAACCATGCTGCTTATGCCATGTGGTTTCTGGTTCTCTTAGGCCAATAGGAAGTCTAGTCCGCCACACCTGGTGGGAGAAAAATCAGGTTTTCCCTTATTCTTTTGGTTCCTTTCAAGTGTCTGTTTCCTTCCACTGAAGGTCACTGTTGTCCTTAGGGTCGCCTCCTCCACTGGCTGTCTCACATGCTAGGTTCTTCACCTCTCCCTTTCCTCACACCTTTATGCAAGGGGGAACAGAATACTCCATTGCTGTTAGCTCCAGGTCCCTGCACTGTCCCCAGTGATTCCTCCACACTCCACCCTCAACTTCATATTAGTTTTTGTGGAAACAGACTCTTCTCAAGTCATCCCATTTTGACTGTGCCATTCATTTTTTGTTGGGACCTTGACTGATACGGTACATAATGAAAACTGAGGCAACAAAATCTGTCCCGAGTAAACCAGTGACAATGACAATGAGTGGAAGCTACTGGACGGCCATGTCACTAAAATATGTATCAGAATCAAGCTCTAAGTGAAAAATGTGTTTAATCATTTTTTAAAAGCATGTTTCCCTCTGTTTTTATAGATGAGTTACAACTTAAATTCTGTAGTCCTGTTACCACTAGGTTATATAGTATAAATGATTCAAGGATACTATGAGTATGGAAATATACATAGTATGGTCTTTATTAATCATACTCTCCGTCATGGTTTCCTCTGAATTATTTGCTATTCTCAGCATTTGCCCTGGATTTTTCTACATTAATGTCTTAGCTAATTGTATTGCCTATTCTATGATTCAAGGTCTTGATCAAATGCCATCTCTGCCACAAAGATTTCCCTGATTTTTAACTGAAGAAATACATTTTCCTTTACAAAATCTAGCCCATTCTCTGCATATCTTGTGCCTCTTTCCACCTGACTTTGTATCTCACATCTACCCCATCATAGCTGGCTGTCTTTTCCAAGCATCTACACTTCTCTGTGTTTGGCTTTTCTTATCTATAAAATGAAGATAATAATAGTACCTACCTTGGAGTTATCAGGTTTATATTAGATAATGTAGGTCAGGTATTTCAAACAGTATCTGGCACATAATGAGAGACAAATGTTAGCTATTTTATTCTAGTTATATTCTTGTACTTAAGCTATTTTGGCACATGCTGCTATTCTGCAATGTACTTAAGAATTGGAACAGTGAGAGAGTCACGTTTGTATTCTAAGTATCAAGCAAAGAGACAGACACAGAGTTGGTAGGTGGGTAGTTAGCTATTTCATTCATCTGTTCATTTAATGAAAAGGAGCCAATCTGGTGCAGTGATTAAGTTGCAGGTTCAGAGACATAGTTCCTGGGTTCTAGGCTGATTTCTACCATTTAATGTTTATGTGATTGTCATCAAAATCACTTAAGTGTGCTTTATTTTAGTCTTCTCATCCATGAAATAGAGACAGTAACAGAGCTACCTCAGTATTGTTGAGGTTTAAATGAGATAATTAAATAATTCACTTAGCATAGTGCCCAGAATATTGTAAGCATTCAATAAGTGATAATATTATTAAAGGAATCACAAGATTAGAAAGAAAGTAGTCCAGGGGAGAAAATAATCTATGAGGCAAAAGTACTGTGGTTTAACGATTATTATATTGAAGGCCTAATGTATGGAAAAAAAATTACAGTGGAAAAATATATTCCTGAAAGATAAGAAAAGCATTTGAGGTTGAGAATTATGTCAGGACAAGGTATCCTTGTATAAAACTGCTCTAGTGATGTGAAAAAGATTCATAAAGTCTATCTCTTGCCAAAGGGTATGTCAAATATGAGATTTACACTTCCTAAGAGTTGTGGATTGTGATACATGCCATTTATTTGTGTGTCAGTAACTATAATCGTTCCTAGAGAGGACCTATTCACTTCTCGCTGACCTCCCCTTTCCACTCTGTACATTCCTCATTACATACCAGATGTGTTCTCTGATGTATGGCCAAAAATCTAGGTGAATCAAGAGTGGCAGTCTAGAATAGACAGGAGCTGTGTCTTGCAGTGATTCATTCTAATTACACCAAAATCTAACTAATGGAGAAGTCAGTGCAGTCAGAAGAGAGGAGGAATGTGGCTTCTCTTTCTGCCTTTTATTTTTCCAGAGACTGACCCCACTGAACTGTTGAAATTTGATAGCCATAATCAATAGCTTGTAAAACAATAAGGTCAGCATTGTAAAGATTCAGATTTTCTGCCTCCAAATGTAATGGAAACAAGACTGGTGTGCTGAGCCATTGAGGTGAGTCTGACCTTAGCTGACTGACTGATAAAAGACCCAGAGCAGAGGAAGAGATAAAAGAAGAACCCAGAGAAGATGCAGTTGTAAATATTACATCAGCACAATCCTTGTTTGTATTCTGGGAACATGCTGAATTGTTATTTTGCTGTTGCGTTAAAAGTAGAAAATCCCAGCTCTGGAGAAAATAGTAGATTAATTAAGAAGGCTCAAAACTGGAGTGCCTGCAAACATAGGTGCCCTCTGCTTAAGGGGTCTTTATCAGCATGTTCCAAGTTTCTTTATACATTTGTGTTAATTCCATTAGTTCACCCACATTTCCTAAATATGAGGTTTACCTAAAATTATTTTTTTAATGTCTGGGGATCAGTATTGTTTATCTCAAAATTCAAACTGGAACTGTTACTTCAGAAATCAGATTTTTCTAGGTTTAAAATGCATACAAGAGGGGTATTGTAGGTCTTGTATGAATGAGACTGCTGTCTCAAAATAGTAGATATTTCCACTGTATCTTTGTACAACATTTTAGAATTTGATCAGAAAATATGGAGAAAAGGAATAGACTTGGTGGGTAAAATATATTTTTTTCCTACAAGTTTAGAGATTATTTTAATCATAGGTACTTTCATGTGAACTGGGTTTTGACATTTCAGAAAAAAAGCAACTTCTTGTATTAAAAATCTTTAAAAGTTTTCTAAAAATGTGTCAGTGACAAAAGCTTTTCTGATGAGTAAATAATCTTTACCATTTTTTCTCTTTGGTAATTTAAAGGCAAACAATTAGGCACATATAAAGTTCTCTTTTAAATAAATTCAATATTTGGATTTAACTATCAGAAGAAAAAGGTCTTCTTAGCAGGTGTCATGCATTTGCTGAAGACAGATCGTTCAAGAAAGAGTTCAAGAGATTTGCTGAAGCTGAGATGGTCAGAGGTAGCCATTTTGAGGTATGAGATTACTGAGGATATAGCACCCCTGGGAACAGAGGTTCTAATGTAGGTGAAAGACAGACAATATGGAATATGAAACAAAATTGAATCCTGCGTAGAATATAATTAGAACTGAATTTATAGTGAAATCTTGCTGAGTATTATATGATTGGGGTTTATCATTTGCAAATGGAAGTTACCTTTACAAAACTCTCCCTTTTGCTGGGCCACTTCTGGGTTTCAGTCGTGAGTATTCAAGGAAACCTGACAGCATGGGATATAACCGGCCACGGCAAACAGCTAGCGAGGATTGTCTTCTACCGCACCCGATTTCTCTGGAATTATTGTTATGCTGTCTACGCTGGAATCAGTGATGCTGTTAGTATCCTGTTTCTCTGAGTTGCTGCAGTTGAAGATTTTTAGTTATAATTAACCTTGATATATATCTCATCTAAAAAAGTATAGTGATTAGTGTTAGCTTTTCCAATTGTACTCTTTTTCTATCCCAGTAGGTATTCTAGTATCAAGCATAAGATCTCAATTAAAAAGAAATCTCAAGAAAATGAAAGTATGAATTCTTTAGTGCATTTTAAACCAACAGTTGCATAAAATCTCTACTTAGAAACTTTTGAAACTCTGTGCTTAAAAGAATTTGGTTTGTGTGTAGCTGAAGTGATTGAGGCCTGTCTTCTAAATTCATATGTAGATATCTTTTCTATGCAAAGAAGATAAAATAGGAGTCGCCGAAAAGACACACTTTGTGGTACTCACTGACTGGGGGACCCTTAAAGCTAAGGCATTAAGGCAGTTTTGATATAATTGAAACGATAGGAATCACCAGCATTACCTCGCCTTGCTCATGTCTCATCGTTACTA
Source organism: Alouatta palliata (assembly GCA_004027835.1). Lineage (NCBI taxonomy): Eukaryota > Metazoa > Chordata > Mammalia > Primates > Atelidae > Alouatta > Alouatta palliata. The sequence goes on from PVKV010032846.1 coordinate 15,631, forward strand.
TTAAGAGCCTTATGAGAATGTGGCTGCTCATAATGTAAGAGATGGGCATTTCTAATTTTGGAAATTTAAAAAAAATACTACTTTGCCCGATCATTATAATGTGAACTTGAAATTGATACTCTTCAACAATCTTTCTACACGGAACCAAATATAACACTTTGAAGGCCAGAGAAAGATTTCACTTGTGACCTTCATCAATACTTGGGAGAATAATTAAAGGAGTAGCTGTTAATAAAATACTGGTCATTTCTGCATAACATAATGTAACAGGCCAACTCAATACAGAGAAACAAGCTCAAGAATATCTGCAGATCAGGTCAGAGATGCCAATTTCTCAGCAGAGTTTGCAGAGTTATAAAAGTGACTTGTTTAAATGTTCAGGAAAATGAGTTAAAGATTCAACAAGAATAAAGATTACCTAGAGAGATTTTACACTAAAAATTCATTAGCATAAATTTTATTACCTGTCTGTCATAGCAGTTCACATCATTGCTATTAGAAGATCTTGAACATTTACAGAAAATTGAAGCCTGAGAGTTGTATAATATTCTGGGGATTGAACTAAAGATGCCCAGGAAGCCAAAATATTTGTAACAGTACACATGCATGCTCATAAGTACAAGATAGACTTTGAATGGACTGTTAATAATTCCATTATATTATCTCCCAAAGACCTTTATCAAGTGCGTTGAGGCTTCCATACATTTCTCTAGATTACAAATTCCCATCAATGATGTTGAAAGGTGTGTTGTAAATGTACAGTGACTTCTCCAAAAGACTTCTCCAAAAAGAAGCTTGCCCTCTCTTCCCTAATTTAATAGGCAAAAGTCCTTTGAGAAGGAACACAAAGTATCCTTATCCAGTGCATTCGTGCCATTATAAAAGTCTGATTTTAGGAAACTCTTGAAAGACTTCCTAAGGTTTTGTCTACTCTTCTGAGACTCTGATGGTTTCTGGGGGAAAATTAAAACCATTCTCACTGAATTTGCCTCTTGTACCAATTAACTGAAATGGAAATACTTCCATTTCTTAGTAAATATACAGAAAATCACCAAATCAAACAAGCTTTCCTCAGAACAATTATGTATATGTATATCAATATTCCAATTGTGTTGGTACTGAAATCTTGTGAACATTAAAGGAAAACTAAGTACAGCTTTTGAATATATTTAAAGTTTTTTAAATAAAAAATTAATATTTTAAAATAATTGTAGTCTTATAGAAGGTTTGCAAAAATAGTACAGAAAGTTTCTGTATATCTTTTGCCCAGATTTGTCTGATTTTAACCTTTCCTATAAACTTAGAAAAAAGAAATTATGATCAGTAACAATGCTGTTAACTGTGGAGTTATTTAGATTTCATTGGTTTCTCCACTATTATCCTTGTTTCTATTCCAAGATCTAATCCAGGGTCTCACATGAGCTATTTTGCCTCCTTAGTCTCCAATAATCCATGAGAACTTCTTAGTCTTTGTGTGTTGTGATCCTGACACTTTTGAAAAGCACTGGTCAGTTATTATGTAAAACATACCTCATTTTGGGTTTACCTGGTATTTTCCCATGATTTGACTGAGGTTATACATTTTTGGTAAGAATACCACAGATACAGTGTGCCCTTCCCAGTGAATCTATGAGGAAAATCAGGCTGTTGATATGTCTTATTACTGATGATGTTCAGTTGTTATGGTTATTCCATTTTAGATTCAACCCATTTCCTGTTGATTTTCTCTAATTGACATATGGTAAAAAATATCACTGTTTGTGATGGACAGTTCTATGGTTTTTGGTAAATCTGTAGAGCCGTGTTTCTATCCCTGTAGTCATAATTACAACAGTTTCATCATCACCACTTTCCTTCTGCCTCTTTGCAATCGGCCCCTCTCCACATCCTACCTTGCCAACCACGAATTTGCTTTCAGTTTCTGTCGTTTTGCCTTAGAAAATGCATTTAAGATTCATCCATGTTTTTGTGTGAATCAAGTTTGTCCCATTTTATTGCCAGACAGTGTTCCGTTATATAGATGTCACATGGTTTGTTTATTCATTCATAAGTTGAAGAAAGTCTGTTTTTGTTCATTTTTAATAAAGCTGCTGTAAACATTTGCATATGGGTTTATGTCCAGGCTTATATCCCTTTCATAAAGATGTGCAGTTTTTCTAACATCATGGAGTTGCCTTTGTCCTTTTCTAAAAAGCCAGTTGACTGTATCTACGTGGGTTTATTTCTAGACTTCTTTACTAGTGACCATTGTGTATACCTTTTCACCAATAACACATTATCTTTATTACTTTTGACTTATAGTAAGTCTCGAAACTAGGTATTGTGAGTCCTTAACTTTGTTTTGCTTTTTCAAAATTATTTTGGCTATTCTAGTTTCTTTGTCTTTCCATTACATTAAACAGCCTGCCAATATTTACTCTTCCTCCAAAAATGAACAGACAAACCTCGTAGCCAGCTTGGATTTTCATTGGAATTGTAATGAATCTGTAGATCGACTTTGAGTCTTTATAGTATTTTCTTTATAATATTATCCAACATTAAAATATAATATTGTATAATATTGAACTATTGTATAATTATTGTAAGATTATAATACACTTGCAATATAATGCAATGCACTTGTAATACAATTACAACATTATAAAATTGTATAGTATTTCAATAAAATATTGCAATACTGAGTCTTCCAGTCGATGAACAGCTATATCTCTTCACTTATTTAGGTTTTCTTGGATTTATTTTATTAACATCTTATAGTATTCAGAATACAGATCCTGCCCATATTTTGTTAGATCTGTACTTTAGTATTTCTTTTCATTTTGGGAGGTGTTATTATAAACGATAAAAAAAAATAATTTGAGCTCTGGTTATTTACTGCTGTTGTATAGAAATACAATTTTGTATTTTGATCTTAAATTTTATGACTTAAAGTTTTATTAGTTATACTAGCCTTTATAGATTACTTGGGATTTTCTATCGACAGTCATGTTGTCTGTGAAAGCAAAGAGTTTTATTCCTTCTTTTACTATCTGATTGCCTTATCTTTTTCTTTTCTTTTTTTTTTTTTAATATCGTACTGGCTAGCACTTCTAATACAAGATTTTATAGAAGTGGTAAGAAAGAGCATTCTTGCCTTGTTCTCTATCTTGGTGAGGGAAGAATTCACTCTTTTTCCATTAAGTATAATGTTAGCTATAGATTTTTGTGATTCCTTTGATCAAGTTTAGGCAATTCCCTTCTATTTCTAGTTTTCTGAGAGTTTTTATAATAGATGGATATTTATGAAATGCTTTTATGAAATGCTTTTTCTATATTTGTTGAGATAATCATGTTTTTTCTTCCTCTTTTTTTTTTTTTTCTGAGACAGGTTCTCTGTCTGTTGCCTAGGCTGGAGTGCAGTGGTACCATCACGGCTTAGGGCAATCTCTGCCTCCCAGGCTCAAACAATCCTCCCACCTCAGCTGGGCCCACAGGTACCCACTACCATGCCCAACTAATTTTTTTGTATTTTGGTAAAGACATGGTTTCAACGTATTGCCTAGGCTTGTCTTGAATTCTTGAGCTCAAGCTATCAGCCGGCCTCAACATCCCAATGTTCTGGGATTACAGATGTGAGCCACTGCACCTGGCTGTTTTAAATTCTTTGTTCTGGTAATATGGTGAATCACGTGGATTAATTTTTGAATGTTGAAGAAGTCTTGTATTCCTGGGATAAACTTGTTTGTTTGACA
>PVKV010032847.1:0-19358 GCA_004027835.1 Alouatta palliata
AAAAAAAAAAAAACCATATTTTAAAAGACTGCACTATGGTGTGGACCTGAAACAGTTATAATGTACACAGAAAACTGTCATGTGCCATGAAGTGCAATTGAAGGCAATGGAAATTGTTTTTTTTTTTTTTGAAACAGAGTTTTTGCTTTTGTCATCCAGGTTGGAGTGCAATGGCGCAATCTTGGCTCACTGCAACCTCCCCGTCCTGGGTTCAAGCAATTCTCTAACCTCAGCCTCCCTAGTAGCTAGGATTACAGGTACCTGCCACCATGTCCTGCTAATTTTTGTATTTTTAATAGAGACGGGGTTTCACCATGTTGTCCAGGTTGGTCTCGAACTCCTGACCTCACGTAATCCACCCACGATGGCATCCCAAAGCGTTGGGATTACAGGTGTGAGGCACTGCGCCCAGCCAGGAAATTTTTTAAAATAGATGAAATTCCCAAAGCTAGAAAAAAACTAATGACCAATTCATGTACTGGGAAGGATTACCACTCAGGCAATAGAAATCTGTCAAAAACTTCCATCTTACTTTTAAGAAAAGCTGATTAACTTCCAGTAGTACACATTTAAGTTAAAGAAATTAGAAGATTGAACTAGAACTTGAACTAAGAAACATTAGAGAGAATTTACTGGTTATTTGAAAAGTCTTAAGGCAAAATTCAGGTATAAATCAGTGTTATGAGTGAACAGAAACCATACAAGTAAACTGAGTCATTTATCTGTCCCACAAATGTATGTTAGGCAACTACTGTGTGTCAGACACCACACTAGGCAGTGTGTATACTGGCAAACAGGAAAGAAAAGACCCTTGTCTTTCTTTTCAAGAAAAGACTTATCAAGCTGACAAGTCAAGTCTAATACAGTTTAACAGAAATATGAGGCAAGTTGCACATAAAATTTTAAATTTTAAAATTTTAAATTTTAAATTTTAAAATTTTAAATTTTAAATTTTAAAATTTTAAATTTTAAATTTTCTAGTAGCCAAATTAATTCTAACAATATATATTTATATATGTTTTTTGAGACAGAGTCTCGCTCTATCACCCACGCTGGAGTGCAGTGGCACAATCTCTGCTCAGTGCAACCTCTGCCTCCAGGGTTCAAGTGATTCTCGTACGTAAGCCTCCTGAGTAGCTGGGACCACAGGCATGTGATACCATTCCTGGCTAAGTTTTGTGTTTTTGGTAGAGATAGGGTTTTGCCATGTTTGCCAGGCTGGTCTCAAACTCCTGGCCTCAAGTGATAACACCTGCCTCAGCCTCCCAAAGTGCTGCAATTACAGGCATGAGCCACTGTGCCCAGCTAATACATTTTACTTAACCCAATATGTCAAAAACATTTTTATTTTAACATGTAATCGCTATTTTTAAGTTGTTAATGAAATATTTTGCATTTCTTGTTTTTCTTTTTTCTTTTTTTTTGGTCCTTCTCAGTCTAATCCATATTTTACATTTGATATTAAGCCTTCAAAATACAGTGTTTATTTTGTACTCACAGCACATCTCAATTTGGATGCTAAAATTTCATCAGAAATACTTGATCTGTATTCAGACTTAATAAATTTTATAAGTGAAAAAGTTAATTCACATACTCAAATTGTTCCGATATACTTGAGTTCCAATAACTGAATTATCAGGTTTTTAAATTCAAATTAATTAAAATCAAATAAAATGTAAAATTTGGTTCCTCAGCCACACTAACAACATAACACAAGTGATTAACAGACATAATGTTGCTAGTGGCTGCCGTATTTTAAAGCACAGCTCTAGTGAGTAATACAGATACCAAAAAGGAAAGATAACTAAAGCTAGGATTATATGTACTCATAATAACAATGCACTGTTATGAAGGAAATAACCACAGTTATGTAGTAGAAGCAGGTTAAAGGTAACAAATGAGTGAAGTAGAAAAGCTACTTCATTTTTGTAAGTTTAATAATAGGGAGTGGTGGGGAATTGGAAAGTATATGTAGCCTAGAGGTATTTGAATTCAATTTAATAATACTTGCCATTTGGATGGGGTGGGGTATGGCTTCTTCAGATAAGAAGGCCTCACGAAGGATAATAACATTTGGCTTGGGTCTAAACGAAAGGAGAGGATGGGCCATGTGAAAAGCAGTTAGTGATGGGCAATGTGCAGAATCGGGTTAAAAAGAGAGCAGAGACCAGATCTTGCACAGTCCTGTAGCCCACGGTAAAAGAATTCGCATTTTGTTCCAAGAATGAAAGGAGCCATATATGGCCAAGGAGAGAGTAGGTATTTCTAGAGCTAAGCTAGTTCCAGGTTAGGGGTGGCTTTATAATAATCCTCCCCTTTCTTAAGGTGCTGGCAGTAAATCTTGCAAACAAAATTTGAATTTATATTTTGAAGACTTAATATAAAATGCAAAATATGGATTAGACTGAGACAGACCACAAAAAAGAAAAAAGAAACAAAAAATACAACATATTTCATTAGCGCTGACGAAGGGGGTGAGGGGAAAAAAGAAAGAAAAAAAATACTTCATTAACAACTTAAAAACAAAAGAGCTTCATAAAAAAGAAAGGAAGGGGCCTGGCACAGTGGCTCATCCACACCAGTAATCCCAGCACTTTGGGAGGCCGAGGCGGGCGGATCACCTGAGGTCAGGAGTTCGATACCAGCCTGACCAATATGGAGAAACCCTGTCTCTACTAAAAATACAAAATTAGACAGGCATGGTGGCGCATGCCTGTAATCCCAGCTACTCAGAAGACTGAGGCAGAAGAATCGCTTGAACCCAGGAGTTGGAGGTTGTGGTGAGCAGAGATCGTGTCATTGCACTCCAGCCTGGGCAACAAGAGCAAAACTTCATCTCAAAAAAAAAAAAAAAAGGAAAAGGAAGAGTACCTACAACTACTCTACAACTACTAAGCACTAATCCTGGCCTCAACCACTCTGAAGTCCTTTACATTCATCTCAGTTACTTCTCATACCTTTATGAAGTTGGAGATAATAACCTCACTTTCTCATTTTAGGAATTAAGACTCATAGACATGAGGCAACCTGTCCAAAGTTTCACAGATAATGAACAGCAGTTAAAGGATCTGAACACAGATCAGTCTGATTCCAAAATTCATGTCTTAATACCAGGCCTCCTGAGCTTTCTGAACACACACCAATACCTGGGTCAGTCCTGCTAAAAAGCACTTTTTTTTTTTGGAGATGGAGTCTCACTCTGTCACCCAGGCTGGAGTGCAATAGGCATGATGCCAGCTCACTGCAGCCTCCACCTTCCAGGTTCAAGCAATTCTCCTGCCTCAGCCTCCCAAGTAGCTGGGACTACAAGCATATAAGCACACACCTGTGCCCAGCTAATTTTTGTATTTTAGTAGAGACAGGGTTTTATTATGTTGCCCAGGCTGGACTCAAACTCCTCTGAGCTCAGGGAATCCACTGGCCTCAGCCTCCCGAAGTGCTAGGATATTACAGGGGTGAGCCACAGAACCTGGCCTAATTTTTTTTTAAGAGTCTTACTCTGTCACCCATGCTAGAATGCAATGGCGCAATCTCGGCTCACTGCAACCTCGTCTCCTGGACTAAAGTGATTCTCATGCTTCAGCCACCCACGTAACTGGAACTACAGGTGTGAGCCATCACACCCAGCTAATTTTTGTATTTTTAGTAGACACAGGGTTTCACCATGTTAGCCAGGCTGATCTCGAACTCCTGACTTCAAATGATCCACTTGCCTTGGCCTCCCATAGTGCTGGGATTACAGGTGTGAGCCACGGTGCCCAGCCAAAAAGTACATTTTAGATAGTAAATGTTTGATTCAATTTGTTTGTCTCTAAAGTTTTTTCTTCAGCTTCTCAAAGACAGACTGTATTGGGGAAACAGAGGCAGCACAATAATGCATCCTCTGTATTTCACTAGATTATAGGATAAAAGACAAAAACCGTGTTCTTTCTTCCATCTGCTGAGGCCATTGTAATAAACATGATAGTCATTCAATAGCACATGAATATGTTGTGTGCACAAGATTCTGTCCCTAGCAGCCTCCCTCTCAATAAGAGCAATCTGATTGACTAGACACATATTCTCTTAACCCATAAAAGTTGCACTTTGCTCCTCAGCTCTCCAAAAAGAAGAAAGCACAAGTTTTGAATTAATGGAGATTTTCTAAGTATCTGAATGTTTCTTATTATAAAAAAAAAATTGGAAGGATTTCTAGGATCATTTTAAAAAAGAGAGATGTGAGGGAATTTGAGCACATTAAATAATTTTGAGCAAAGCAAAGACCTTTGAACATTAATCAAGGCCAAATCTGATAGTGTATACAGGGATAAGGGGCCATCATAATCTTTAAAGCAGCAGGACCCTCCATCTGTGCACACTGAAGAGGGTGTACAACTGGAAGTCTTGAGAAGAGATAACAAGGAATCTGGTTTTTCACTGACTAATGACAAAGCTTTAGATCTTGGAGCTCTCCTACTTCAAACCTTTCACTTCACAAATAAAGTAGCTGAAGTCCAGAGAGAAGTAATCTGCCTCAAGTCATACTGCAAGTTAGTATCAAAAGTGGGATTAATACGCGTGTCCAAACTTTCAGTGTTTTTTTCATTATTTCACATTTCCTCATTTTACTTATTTTGGCAATCCATATGTAAGCACTGGGCTTGCTAATACTGTGTCTGGTGAGGATTAAACTTGGAGTCCTTGCCCTGCCAGAAGATGTTTAAACTCTCAGGTAACAAAGACCTTATAGGAAGCAGCTTAAAATAAGCTCCTGGGGAACTCTGCTTTATGTGTCAAATGGGAAGAATAACTTCTGTACTGCCTACCTCACAAGGCTGTCCGAAAGTGCAAATTAAATAATGAACACTAAAGTGTTGTGTAAACCTTCCCACGAAGGGAGATTATGGGCACTCAAGTTGCAGTTAGAGGAGCCTTTGATCCCAGAAGGTCATTCGAGTCAGGCCACCGACTCGCAATGACAGTCGGCTTTACTCGTCTGTAAAATGGAGACGAGCAAATGCCACCCCCACACTAGGTGGTAGCGAGGTCTGAGCTGAAAGACGCAGAACACAACGTCAACGAAGAAGGTTATTCGCTGTCCCGGCCGCGCCTCCTCACCTTCTGAACCTGCTCTGCGAGCGCCACGAGGTCTAAGGGGTCCCCGGCCCGGTGGGTGTGGTAAGGGCTCACCAGGGCCAGGCCGCCGGGGGTCGGGGTGAGCTCCACCAGGGCTCCTGCGACACACACCCAGGAACACAGGCCGTGAGCTCCCGCCCTCGGCCTCCCGCGGAGCCCCGAGACCGGTTGCCTCGCGAGGGCTGACTTCCCCCTGCTGACTCCCGACCCGCATACCTCCCTGACCTGCAGCTGGCTGCGCTCCTTGCCTTTCAAGGACCCCCTCGGGCAGTCCCGGCGATGCAGCCTCCTCCATAACAGCGCCTTAGCCTCCCACTCCCTCGCGGTGCGAATCGAGAGAGCCTGCGCATTTAGGCGCATGGGCGGAGCTTCCGTCTTCCTTGTCCATTGAGCGTTAGAGCCACGGAGCTTGGCCTGAGCTCGGAGGCGGAGCTCCAGCTGCTGCGCAGGGTTCCGCGGAGGAGCGGTGGAGGGAGGGTCCGGGTTGACTGAAAGGAAAAGCAGCGGTACAAGCCTCGTGGGCATGCGCCACCCGGATTGGGAGGTGGGGCTTCGCCCGGAGGCGGGCCTTCGCCGGGGGTGGGACTCCGGCCTCCGTGGCGGGCGGTTAGCGGTCCAGTTAAGTCTGAGGAAGCGATGGCGGCATGCGCGTTGAGGCTGCTGACCACACTGCTGGCTTTCGTGGCCGCTGCCTCCCAGGCAGAGGTCGAGTCCGAGGCGGGATGGGGTATGGTGACGCCTGATCTGCTCTTCGCCGAGGGGACCGCGGCCTACGCGCGCGGGGACTGGCCCGGAGTGGTCCTGAGCATGGAGCGGGCGCTGCGCTCCCGGGCCGCCCTCCGCGCCCTCCGCCTGCGCTGCCGCACCCGGTGTGCCGCGGACTTCCCATGGGAACTGGACCCCGACTCGCCCCCCAGCCTGGCCCAGGTTTCGGGCGCCGCCGCCCTGCGCGACCTGAGCTTCTTCGGGGGCCTTCTGCGCCGCGCCGCCTGCCTGCGCCGCTGCCTCGGGCCCCCGGCCGCCCACTCGCTCAGCGAAGAGATGGAGCTGGAGTTCCGCAAGCGGAGCCCCTACAACTACCTGCAGGTCGCCTACTTCAAGGTGCAGACCTGCCCGGAGCCGGGCGGCCGGGGTCCTTCTGGGGAGAGGAGTGTTGCAGGGCGCTTGGGGGGCCGGGGAAGTGTCCGCGGGGAGGGGAAAGCGGCCTCCTAGCTGGGGAGCTCTCCTCGAAGCCCGGGAGAGCAGGGCCCTGGCAGGAGACCTGCCTCGCCCAGTTCGCATGGGCAGACGCTAACCCCAAAGGTCCAGGCTGGGGTTAGGGCACAGGCCAAGCAAAACCCATGGCCGTTTGGTTCCCCGGGAAATCTCCTGGAAGGAATTAAAGCAGCAGTTTGGGTCTCCCATCCTGATGTCATTGTAAGTTTCCTAGTGAGAAGCTAGTATCGATCTAAAATATCTTCCTTCCAGTCGGTTTTCCAGTGGTGCTTTTCCTGCTGCTTGATCCAGCAGCTCTGTTTCAGGATGTGAGGTTGCCACGTCGCCAGCAGGGGCTGCCTGATCCTGCCTGTGGGGGGACCCTCTGGCTAGCCTGTCAGGCTTACGAAGAAAACTAGTGTTTTTAGGACTGCCAGAGTGCCAGGCGTCCAAGTGTACACATGGGCTTGGAGCGTTCCAGGCATGTTTGGTGGTGGTGATGGTGGTGGTGATGACGATGACCCAGGCACTGTTTCAGGCAGTTTGCATTTATTTACGCATTTGCCCTCATCTTCACAACATCCTGTCATGTGGAAGCTGTTCTTGGTCCCACTTCATTGGGCGTGGGGGGAGAAAGAGCTGTGCTTTTTATCTGTTGTATCTGCACTTTAAAAGACCTTCAGTTCAACCTAAAGAGAGTCTTAGAGACTCTTGAGGACCTCAGATTTCTACCCCTCCACAGCATTCTACCCATAGTTCCCCTCATTTTTCCTAATTATTCGGAAGAGTGTTAGACTTAAAATCAAAATAATATGGTTGTGTTGCTTCATCAAAGCTCTGTGTAAAATTATTTGACAAACATGTGTTGCATATCTACTGCATTCCAGTTCTTGTACAAGTAATTAAATGCTCGACTTTGCTTTGTCTTGCTTTGCTGTTAAGAGTTACTGTAATAAGGGCTACTGCAAGGGCATATACTTAGGGCTGTGGGATCACAAAGGAGGGAGACTCTAGCTTTGTCTCAAAGAAGTTAGAGAGACTTCAAAGAAGGGGTAGTTTTAAAGCCTGTCCTAAGTATTGCCAGGGGAAGAGGAAGGAAGGCTCTTCCAGAGGGAAAAAAATCAATTGTGATTGCAATGTCGAGATGTATGTGGGGAGTAGTAGGAGAAGAAGCTAGAAAGGTCAGTGAGGCCAAATTTGGAAGAGAATTCTGTAAGCTTCAGGGAGCTGTCCTCGGATTTGGGTTTTAAACGTTCATTCTGGAAGAAGCCATGGTGAATAAACCTTGGAAGAAGGAGAAAGTGGTGGCAGGGCACATGATTAGGGGATGGGCATTTGTCCACAAGAGGGGTGGGCGCGGTGGCTCACACCTGTAATCCCAGCTCTTTGGGAGGCCAAGGCGGGCAGATCACCTGAGGTCAGGAGTTCAAGACCAGCCTGACCAACATGGAGAAATCCTGTCTCTACTAAAAATACAAAATTAGCCGGGCATGGTGGTGCATACCTGTAATCCCAGCTACTCGGGAAGCTGAGGCAGGTGAATCACTTGAACCCAGAAGGTGGAGGTGGCAGTGAACTGAGATCGCGCCATTGCACTCTAGCCTGGGCAACAAGAGCTGAACTCCATCTCCAAAAAAAAAAAAAAAAAAAAGGAGGTCAAGTGCCTCAGTGCTTAGGAAGTAAAGAAGACTGGGGGTGGAGAGAAGAGTGAGGACGTGGGGGCGAACAGAGAAAGGCAGGAGCAGAGCTGAAAGATACAAGCAATAGAGTAATTCCATAAAAGGGACAGACCTGAGAAAATTTCTAATTTTACAGTTAAAGAAACTGAGGTACAGAGATGGGGAGTTATTTACCTTGTGTCACCTAGCCAGGGCTGACTCTTGTAGTGTGCCTTTACTAGTACCCATGATAAGAAAATAAGTTCTCTTAGCATATTAATCATACCACCTAAAATTCGAGCACTTAATCTATGCCCCGCACCATGTATTACAGGCTGCATGTATATTATCTCATTGAACTCTCAACAATGCTAGAAGATAGCTAGAGAATGCTATCTCCAGATGATAGATTAGGGAAACTGAGTTTAGAAAGTAAACTAAAGTAAACTTTAAGTAACTTGTCTACTGCCCAGCCATTAAGCGCAGACTTGCTGCCGGCTGGTCTGTCTGATACCAATGTCCAAGAAGTTCATTACTAGATCATCAGTGATTTATTTGGTTGGATTCTATATATGAACCTGTGTTACTTTAATATGCTGGAGTCCATTGCTGTGGGAATTGTTGTGGTCTGTAGCCTATTTCTCCCCCTCAGATTTCTTTTTTTTTTTTGGAGACATAGTCTCACTCTGTTGCCTAGGCTGTTGCCCAGGCTGGAATACAGTGGCGCAATCTTGGTTCACTGCAACCCCCGCCTCCCCAGTTCAAGCCATTCTCCTACCTCAGCCTCCCGAGTAGCTGGGATTACAGGCATATACCACCACGTCTGGCTAATTTTTGTATTTTTAATAGAGACAGGTTTTCGCCATGTTGGCCAAGCTGGTCTCGAACTCCTGACCTCAAGTGATCCACCCGCCTCGGCCTCACAAAGTGCTAGGATTAGAGGCTCACGCCACTGACCCCAGTCACCCTCTCAGCTTTCTTAGAGCTATTTGTTTGAACCGCATGAGCCTTGAGATTTGCGTCAGAAAATACTGTATCTGGACTTAGTAAAGTGTCTTAGGATTTTTAGCTACCCACCTTTTCCCTGAATGTCAAGGTCTTGCTCTGTCACCCAAGCTGGAGTGCTGTGGCACCATCTCAGCTCATTGCAACCTCTGCCTCCCAGGCTCAAGCAATCCTCCCACCTCAGCCTGAGGAGTAGCTGGGACTACAGGCACACAGCATCATGTAATTTTTATATGTTTTGTAGAGACAGGGTTTTGCCATGTTGCCCAGGATGGTCTCGAACTCCTGAGCTCAAGTAATCCACCTGCCTTGGACTCTCAAAATGCTGGGATTACAGACGTGAGCCCCTGCGCCCGGCATGAAAACATATTACGTGGGCAGTCAGTCTTTCACAGCACTCCCCCTGCAATATGACCTTTGTTTTAAAACAGAACATTGTTACTTCCTATAATTTGGAGCACCCCTAAACCTGACTTGGGAAAGAGCTACAAATTTGCCCAGGGCACTGCACTCCTAATCTCTGGTGGGTAATTCCTGCAATAGGTGTGCTTCCTGGGGCTGGCAGGGGCTGGACATGCTGAGTGGAGGGCTCAGGGAAGCAGGGATTTCCAGTTTATGTGGACTGCTCATGTGGACACAAACTGCAGAGTTTGGATGTGAGTGTTACCCTCTCATGCTTCATTCTTAGATCAACAAGTTGGAGAAAGCTGTCTCCGCAGCACACACCTTCTTCGTGGGCAATCCTGAGCACATGGAGATGCGCCAGAACCTAGACTATTACCAAACCATGTCTGGAGTGAAGGAGGATGACTTCAAGGATCTTGAGGCTCAACCCCATATGGTGAAAAAAACTTTATTCCCTTCTTTGTCTCTTTCTTTTTAAATTCATTTTAGAGACAGAGTCTTGCTCTGTCACCCAGGCTGGAGTGCAGTGGCATCATCATAGCTCACCGTAACCTCAAATTCCTGGACTCAAGAGACCCTCCAGTCTCGGCCTCCTAAGTAGCTGGGACTACAGGCATGCGTTCTTTCTTTTTTTAAAAAAATGACATTACTAGGGTTGTTTTCTAATTATATTATAGAGGTAATAAATGTTCATTGTATAACATTGTAGAAATGTAGATAAGTATAAAACAAAAAGTAATCATTCGTAACACTGCCACCTTAAGAAAACCAGTTTATATTTTGCCCTACTTTTTAAGTCTTCCGTATATAATTTTTTCATCTAAGTTAGTGTCATACTGTGTACCCATTTTTCATCATCTTTTTTTATTTTTTTGAGGCAGGGTCTCACTTTATTGCCCAGGCTGGAGTGCAGTGGTGTAATCATGGCTCACTGCAGCCTTGACCTCCTGGGCTCAAGTGATCCTCCCATCTCAGCTTCCCAAATAGCTGGGACTACAGGCATGCACCACCACACTCAGCTATTGTTTTTATTTTTTGTAGAGACAGGGTCTCACTGTGTTGCCCAAACTCCTGGTCCCAAGTGATCCTACCGCCTTGGCCTCCCAAAGTGCTGGGATTACAGGTGTGAGCCATCATCCCCAGCCCCATCATCATTTTTTAGCTAGCATTATTATCATGAATCTTTTCTCATATCTTCAGTTTTATTTGGAAACATAATTGTTTATGGCTGCATGATAGTCCGTCTTATCCAGAGACCATATTAATTCAGTAGTTACATTTTTTTGTCATGTACATTTTTTATTTTCACTACAATAAATGGTACAGTATCCCTCAATGTTCTTATTCTGTTTATTTAGCAGGAAAAGTCTGTTGCAAAGTAGAGATTGTCTGTGATGATATAGCACTTTTATAGAGAGGTTATGGTTCCTTATGTTTTAATTATAAAATAGGAATATTAGAAACAATATAAAATGATTTTTTAAAAGTAAATTGTGGCCGGGCACAGTGGCTCACGCCTGTAATCCCAGTACTTTGGGAGGCCAGGGTGGGCAGATCACCTGAGGTCAGGAGTTCGTGACCATCCTGGCCAACATGGTGAAACCCCAACTCTACTAAAAATACAAAAATTAGCTGAGCATGGTGGTTTGTGCCTGTAATCCCAGCTACTCGGGAGGTAGAGGCAGAAGAGTTGCTTGAACCCAGGAGGCGGAGGTTGCAGTGAGCCTAGATCGTGCCACTGCCCTCCAACCTGGGCGACAGAGCAAGACTCTGTCACAAAAAAAAAAAGTAAGTTGTGTCAGCCAGGCATGGTAGCTCACACCTGTAATCTCAGCACTTTGGGAGGCCAACGCGAGTGGATCACTTGAGGCTAGGAGTTGAAGACCAGTGTGGCTAACATGGCGAAATCCCGTCTCTACTAAAAATACAAAAATTAGCCAGGTATGGTGGTACATGGCTGTAATCCTAGCTTCTCAGGAGGCTGAGGCACTAGAATCACTTGTACCCAGGAGGTGGATGTTGCAGTGAGCCAAAATCATGCCACCACACTCCAGCCTGGGCTGTCTCCAAAAAAAACCAAAACAAAGAAAAAAAAAAAACAAGTAAGTTGTGTTTATCTGAAAACTGTTAGCCCTATAAAAAGTATAAGAATCTTCAGGTCAGCTGTGGATTAAAAAAAAAAAGTATAAGAATCTATCACTAATTTTGGGGTAGCAGGGGGAAGAAAAGTACAAGAAAATCATAATGAACTCCCAGATATCTTTCATCCAGTTAAATGTTTTTGGCCAGGCACAGTGGCTCACACCTGTAATCCCAGCACCTTAGGAGGCCGAGGTGGGAGGATTGCTTGACATTAGGAATTCGAGATCAGCTTGGCCAACATGGTGACATCCCATCTTTACTAAAATACAAAAATTAGCTGGGCATGGTGGTGCATGCCTGTAATCCCAGCTACTAGGGAGGCTGAAGTAGGATCACTTGAACCCAGGAGGTGGTGGTCACAGAGCTGAGATTGCACCACTGCACTCTAGACTCTGTCTCAAAAAAAAGAGTTAAATGTTTTTAAATTTCCAGAGAAACATGTAAAGACCATTTACAAAAGCCCTTCATTATATAGCAGCACCCAGATCGCCCCTTTATATCCATAACCTGAGGAACAGTAAATTAGGACCCCCGTGAAGGTGGCTGAGAGCAAGGAGAGAGGGTTCCTCCTCTGTGGCCTGCATTTGAGTGCTCCTTCTTCCCAGTAGCAAGAATTCCGACTGGGAGTGCGACTCTACTCAGAGGAACAGCCACAGGAAGCCGTGCCCCACCTAGAGGCGGCGCTGCAGGAGTACTTTGTGGCCTATGAGGAGTGCCGGGCCCTCTGCGAAGGGCCCTATGACTACGATGGCTACAACTACCTTGAGTACAATGCTGACCTCTTCCAGGCCATCACAGGTGCGTGCAGTTCAGAGCCAGGTCCGCAGCCAGGCCTCCTGGGACTCTGAGGTCAACATCTGATCATATAAATGGAGAATCTGCAGCCTCATTCCTCAATTTATTAAATCTGAGAAGCTGATGAAACATTGCTTCCATTTGTTCTTCACCAGAATTTGAGTCCTAAAGAGTGACCTCATAGTTATTCCCCCTCTTCCATTCCTTTCAGATCATTATATCCAGGTCCTCAGCTGTAAGCAGAACTGTGTGACCGAGCTTGCTTCCCACCCAAGTCGAGAGAAGCCCTTCGAAGACTTCCTCCCATCGCATTATAATTATCTGCAGTTTGCCTACTATAACAGTAAGGCCTACTTTCTTTCCTGTTTCTCTGCTGCCTAACAAGGAAGCTAAAGGCAGGGTAGGCAGAAATTACAGCCACTTCCTTCCTCAGTGTGCTTGGCTTCTTTCAGTACCTATGGGAAGCACCATGCCAAGTGATCCCTGGGTAGTTTGTTATAAGCCACTGGCCTAGGAAGCCAGAACCAGCAACCAAGAAAGCTGGGGGAGGGAGACTTAGGACCTTGTTCTCTTGACCCTTCTATAATCTATTTTTGTTTTTGAATTAAAGTTAATAGTAAAAGTAAGGGTATGCCACTGTTTAAACCAGCTCAGAGGATGTTTACCAGCCTTTCTCCCTGATATAGCACTGATGCTTTTGTGACACTGCCAATTAATACCCAGAAAACCAATAAATCAGCAGGTCTTTGCAGAGTTCCTACTATGTGCTAAGCATTACAAACATAAAGATGAGTGTACAGTGTTTACAATTGAGTTGAGGTGACTAACACATATCAACAAGAACTATTCTGCCAAAGAGACAATCTGCTATTGTACTCTTCCCTATCTTCTGAAAATCCATAGAAAAGAAAAAGGTAGGAAGACAGGGAGATTGATCTAATGATTGAGTGTATTGAGGTAAAATATTAAGGGATATTTGAATTATTTGTGACTCTTTAAAGCTGTCGGCATGCAGAGGATTCCGATTCTTTTCTGTTTCACTGTTAGGCAGCCCTGAGGACAATGACCACTCACCTTAAAATCAATTGTACATTCTATGTGTATTCTGTAAGTTCTGCCCCTGAAATCGGGCCATCATGTTAAGTAGCAGGCACTACCTTGTCGTGTCGCCACTGCCTCAAGCTTTGCGGAAACTGAACATTCAGTGGTCCCTGGTACCAGGATTTGACCCTTTCCTCTCAGCTATTCTTCTTTCCACTTTGCAGTTGGGAATTATACACAGGCTGTTGAATGTGCCAAGACCTATCTTCTCTTCTTCCCCAATGACGAGGTGATGAACCAGAATTTGGCCTATTATGCAGCTATGCTTGGAGAAGAACACACTAGATCGATCAGCCCCCGTGAGGTGAGAGATTTCCCTCTGTGATGACAGCTGCCAGTTGAACTCAGACTGAGGGCAGAAGAGGGGGTTATCAGAGGGGAGTCAGTGCTATGTGTACAGGGCAGGGGCCAGGTGTCAGTGTCGATGCATGAGTCAGGTATGAGTTCACTGACTCTGCTTGTTATTCAGAGGAGAAGGGAGCACAGGGAGGGAGTGTGGAGAGTACACAGGAGCCTCAGTTAGTGTTATCTGGACCCAGCAGTCTGTTCTCTTCAGTCCTGCGGAACCACACGGTGGAATAATCTTTCCCCTCTTGGTACCCCTAGCTTGGACACTTGAGATTATTTGGCCAAGATCTATCATTTTTCACTTAATGCTGGTTTTTTTTTTCTGTTCACCTGTTTTCTGTCTCCATTTTCCTTCCCATCCCTTCTTCCTGCCATTGTTTGTTCTCTCTCATCTTTCAGCATTTTCCCCATCTCACTCTAAACTAGGAGAAATATCTGTATAACACACAGACTGCTGCGCTGAAGGAAAACACCCAGGCTCTTCCTTTCGAGCTCTGGAGTCTGAGAGCCTCCAGTAGAAACAGCCTCTTGCTGTCCCTCCCATGCGGGTTGTCTTTGTAGTTGTCCTCTTTGGCCACTAGATGGTGACCGTCTGACTTTAAGATGGCACTTCCAGTCTCTTGTCTTGCTTGGTTAATACCTTTTCTTCACCTTCTTTATGGCCATTAAGGGGACTCTGAGGGGAGTGAGGGGAAATAAACCCATGTGGCCAATCTAACATTAACTAGAACTCCCCTTTTGGAAAGAAGGTAACTAACATGTTGAACCCCTGTCCAGGCAGAGCTCCGTGTGGGGTAGTCTGCATCCATCATCTCATTTAATCATCACAGCTGCCCTGCAAGGTGGGCGCTCTTCTTCCCACTTTAGGGATGAGGACTGTTAGCATCTGAGAAATGAAGTAACTTGTGCAGTGGCCTGTGGCCAGTTGTGACCAGAATCTCTTCCCTGCTCTGCTCCAGTGCAGGCACAGCTCCAGACACATGGCTGACACTCAGTAAATTAGCATCAAACGAATAAAGAATGGAAGCGGGGTTTGCTTCATAGCAACCTTATAGGGTCATTGGAGAGTGTTAAATGAGATAACATAGCCCTTGGTGACAGAAGCCAGTAATGTAAACTCCTGAGAAGAAAATGTCTCTCTTCTTCTTAGGTAAATATAGTAGATGACATAGGATTCATTGACTCCTTTCATTCCTCCTTGAACTGCCTTGTGTTTTATTTCAGCTGCCTTGTGTTTTATTAGCAAAGCACCTAGGGAAAGATGTAGCCCTGGAAGGTACTCAGTTTCCCTGCCCTGGGTAAGCCTTGCCCGGGAGTCCACGTGGGAAGGCCAGAGTGCCAGGCCCTCCCACTGCAGCTGCTCATCCTCAGGGAGGGGTATGGTCTGGTTAGGGTCTGAGAGGAGGCAGGCGGCACAGCAGAAAGCACATGGGCTTTAGGACTCTAAAGACCCAGGTTTGTCTGTCCAAATGCATATTCTGCTATGAAAAAAAAGAAAGAAAAAGATAACAGAAGACCTGGGTTTGGCTAGGTCCCTGCTCTCCTGTGTCCTGTAGTGTCACCTTAAACAGTGGCACATCTCCTCTGTGTCTCAGATGCTTCCTCTGTAGAATGAGCATAATAGTATCAACCTTAGATGGTACAATAAAGATCAAATGAATAACATGTAAGTTGCCTAATGCCTGATGCCTCTTCCTGCTTTGTGGATGCCTGTAGAAGTCAAGAAGGAATTATCCTTCTTTTAAGAATATTTCCTCTTCTGAGAATCATCAGATTTTCTGTCCCAGAGACTAATGGGGGTTGGGGTGGGAGAGGAACAGGGCTTTTTCCCTTACGGGAAGCCTGGTTATTCTACCCTCAAAGGTACTGTTGCTTGTGCCAGGCAGAGGAACCCTTGGACACAAAAATCAGACCTTTGTCCCAAACTGGGGAACAGACCTAGAACGTTGGTACAGAGAGGAGGCCTCAGGTCACATGAGGAGTGTCAGGGTGGGGTGCCAGGGAGGGGAACTCCCAGAGGTTAAAAGACAGGGCTGAGTTCTGGGGGATTCCTTTGCCTTTGTATCCTCAGAGTGCCAAGGAGTACCGACAGCGAAGCCTACTGGAGAAGGAACTGCTTTTCTTCGCTTATGATGTTTTTGGAATTCCCTTTGTGGATCCGGTGAGCTAGAGTGCAGGAGCCGGGAGGGAGCGGGGGAGTGAGCGAGGGAGATGAATGGGGAGGAGGGGAACACAGTGTGACTCTGAGGGAAAACTTGTTGGAGGCTGAGCCTAGCCTGGGATCTGTGCAAGGCAGGGATGAGAGACAGATGAAAGGGGAACACCAGGCAGCTAGAAGGGACTTAGATGTGGAAACCTCTAAGGTTTTTTCTCCTGAAAGGAAGAAGGTGATAAGCTGGATTACTCCTGTGGGCCTTATTTTATGCATTGAGACACCTGGAAGATTAAGATCATCCTACCTTTCTCATTTCTTTCTGACCTACTTAGGATTCATGGACTCCAGAAGAGGTGATTCCCAAGAGGTTGCAAGAGAAACAGAAGTGAGGACCTTGAAGAAACTGCATGGTTGGATCGGTCTGATGAAGCACTTGAGGCTTCCTGAGCCCAGGCAGATGTGAACTCCTGGCAAGGGGTGGGCAGGTCCAGTTTGGGAAGCTGGGGTGGAGCCCAGGGCTGGCCCTGGAATGCAGTCCTCAGAGCTGCTATGCTCATAGGTCAGAACGGGAAACAGCCGTCCGCATCTCCCAGGAGATTGGGAACCTTATGAAGGAAATCGAGACCCTTGTGGAAGAGAAGACCAAGGAGTCATTGGATGTGAGCAGACTGACCCGGGAAGGTGAGAGGAGAGAAATAGGGGCCTGTGTGGCTGTTGTCAGGGAGCCAGGCAGGTCACCCCACACTTACTTGCCAGGCAGCACCCCACCCCAGCAGTGCAGAGCTCACCATGAGCCAGCCTCAGGGGCCAAGTTCAGTGGGTATCCTTCCCAACTCACCAGCAAGACTTTCAGCTGGAAAGAGCACTGAGAATCGTCCTTTGGTTCAGAAATCAGACTCCAGGATGTAGTGGTGCACACCTGTAATTCCAGCTACTCGACAGGCTGAGGCAGGAGGATCACTTGAGCCCAGGAGTTTGAATCCAGCCTGCGCAATATAGCAAGACCTCATCTTTTTTTAAAAAAAGAAAGAAGAAGACTCCTGTGTCACAGTAACATGAGTGACTAGTGTCATCCACTTCCATATGTATTAACTCATTCCATCTCCTCACTCCCAAACTCTTTTCTCCCAGTTTTCACCACTTGCCCTGTTACCGAGACTCAACGCCCTCAGGCCTCCTTTGGCTCCTCTTCCTCCCATGCCTGTCCCCTGCAGGCTGCTGGGAGGGCCTACTGATTGTGGCTCTGCTTGGCTGTGCTTCTCAGCTCCCTCCCTAGCCTTTTCCTTTTTTCATTGCCTCAGGCCTGCTTCAGGCCCTGGCACCTCTATCTACCCCTACACTCTCCTCGTCTGGCCTGTCGTTGCTCCTGCCCACACATGGTAGTCAGGGCAGTCTTCCAGACACTGGCCTCTGACCCATCCTCCCTGCCTGCCCCTTCACCGAATGTTCTACTCTTATCCTGCTTACAGCTTCTCTTCACTTGGGACTGCACCTTGTGCCATGAGCTTGCCCGCTGCTCACCAGTCTGTGTTTATGCCTGGCTCTCCTAATACTCTTCCTACCATCTTCCAGAGCCTTTCTTAACTTCTCAGATGATTGGAGTCCCCTCCTTTCATTTGAACTTCTTAGGGCATTTATGGTCTGTCTTGTGCTAGTTATTTTCATAATTGTTAGAAAACAGGTACTGTCTTGTAGGATTCATCTCTCACCCTGTCTGGCACAGTGCCTGGCACACACTGAGGCCTCAGTGAACGAGTGGAATTGAATGGAGTCTCTAGTATTAGTATGTCCCTAGCACAGAAGACACCATGAGAACTGTAAGAGAGCGATGTTGGCCTTTGCCTTATAGTTGCTTAAATTAACAGTGGTTAATTTAACAAGATTAGCATATGAAAAGAATTCGTCCAGCGTTCCTTTGTTTTCAGACCACTTTCACTTTCTTATTTCTCTTGATGCTTACAACTGCCTGAGAGGTGGGTCATGCAGATTGCAAGATCCTTATTTTAAATGAATAATGATGGTGATACCATGGTAGCTAAACTTGTGAGCATTTACCATGTGCCAGATATCATGCTAAACTTTTAACTTGCATTCCTTGTAGTTGGGATACAGGCATGTACCACCACACCTGGCTAATTTTGTGTTTTTGGTAGAGACGGGGTTTCTCCATGTTGGTCAGGCTGGTCTCAAACTCCTGTCCTCAGGTGATCTGCTCACCTCGGCCTCCCAAAGTGCTAGGATTACAGGCATGAGCCACCATGCCTGGCCCCTTGTTCTTAACATTATACTGGCATCAGACATATAAGGTAGATTGCTGTTTGACAGATGAGAACCTTTTAATTAATTAAAGTTAGCCTCAGGGAGGTTAAGTAACTTGCCAAGGTCACACAGCTAATCAGTGGAGGATCTAGGAGTCAAAATCAGTTCTTCCTCATTCTGAAGCTCATGTTTTAGGATCATGTTTCTGATGTTTCCTCAACAGCGTGTCATGGCCCAAGAGCCAGCAGCTATTTGGTCATGGAGCTGGGACTAGAGCTTGAACCTCGTATTTCAGCTCTATGTTCTGTCCTCTGGACCATTCTGCCTTTGAAAATGACCTAGTGGGAGATTTTGCTGGTGAAAAGGAAACAACTGGAATTTCTATTTGTGACAAGGTGGCAATATTTAATGGAGAGTCTTTGGTCAGAGCTGCTGCTAGATTTAGCTGGAGTCTTGTCATTGCTTTGCAGGTGGTCCCCTGCTGTATGAAGGTATCAGTCTCACCATGAACTCCAAACTCCTGAATGGTTCCCAGCGGGTGGTGATGGACGGTGTCATCTCTGACCACGAGTGTCAGGAGCTGCAGAGACTGACTAACGTAAGGGAAGCCCAGTGACTGCACCTTCCCCCACGGTCCAGCATCCCCCTACCAACTGCCCCTTAGGTGGTAACCTTTGCCTTCCTTTTGCTGGCCACATTGACCACCTCTTCTCAAGCCCTCCCACAGAGTCCTCCCTCTGCTCACTTCTGGGGCAGCTGCCCTGGCTAACATCACCTTATGTTTTGGGCCTTGTAGGTGGCAGCAACCTCAGGAGATGGCTACCGGGGTCAAACCTCCCCACATACTCCCAATGAAAAGTTCTATGGTGTCACTGTCTTCAAAGCCCTCAAGGTAAAATCAACATGAGACCTTCTAGAGTGTGGAGAAACGGGTGGGGAAGGGGGAATCTCAGGCTTTAAGAAGGAGTTGGGGCCGGGCGCAGTGGCTCACGCCTGTAATCCCAGCACTTTGGGAGGCAGAGGCGGGTGGATCACGAGGTCAAGAGATCGAGACCATCCTGGTCAACATGGTGAAACCCCGTCTCTACTAGAAATACAAAAATTAGCTGGGCATGGTGGCACGTGCCTGTAGTCCCAGCTACTCGGGAGGCTGAGGCAGGAGAATTGCTTGAACCCAGGAG
>PVKV010032848.1:0-19365 GCA_004027835.1 Alouatta palliata
TTCTGGAAACAAAAAAGAAATAAAGAGAGGACCAAAAACTAGATGAATAGAAACTTTAACTTTGAAGTTCAGAAGAGTGGTTGGAAGGTTATAATTTTTAAAAATATATATTAGAAAGTATAAGGAAATAGATAAAGGAAGAAATTCAGAGGATATGACAAAGAGTAGATTTGCAGAATGTATTTACTTTTTTGTCCTATTTTCCAAAATAACAATGGGGCTAATGAATCCATGGGAGGAGGCAAAGACGGGCTGTTAGAGTGCTTCCGATGTGCAAGTATGAACAGATTGTCCCTTTGTACCTGATCCTGCCTCCACATATTGCATTATTTGGTGTAGGGTTTGAGAACCACCAGAGAGTTAGAGAAGGCAATGAAAATTGTTGCAGAGCTGTGTCAGCAGTAGGAACAAGGTGACTGTGGGGATTAATATATGCTGCATTAACAGGCAAGGAAGGGGAATCCTGTGAGGAAAAATAACCTACAGACATAGTAGAAACTTCATTAAATAAGTAAACACACCACTTGTCAAAACCTCTTTCTCTCTGTTTCCTCAACTATATTTCTTATTCACTTTGTTTTGGTCAGTCAACTATTGAAATTTGTTTCATGCATATGGTGATTTTTGAAGAAGAAAGACACTGAAATCTCTAATTCATCAAGTGATTATGAAAGTTTTCTGACAACATTTCCACAGGCTAAAAGTCCTGATAAAGATAAAAAATAAAATAATACGGTCCAAATAAAGATAAGCCAAGAGACAGATACTACACTTTTCCCTCTAGGTAGTTGGAAAGAAAAAGTAAGCCTATGAAACATGAGTGAAAACACCCTACAGCCACACCAGGAATAGCAGTGAGGCACTACAAAGGAAGAAGGACTATTGGACTGTGGATAAAAAGTAGCAGCAAGAGAAAAAGTAAAATCACTCTCTCTCATATGCTTTCTTAATTCTTCTATTTCTTCCACTTTCTTTTTAGCATATCAGCTAAAATATTTACTGAGATTTGAAGGATTCAAAAATCAATGGCATATATATATATATATATATATACACACACATATATAGTTGCACTTTAAGTTCTGGAGTACATGCACAGATCATGCAGGATTGTTGCATAGGTACATACATGGCAATGTGGTTTGCTGCCTCCATCCCCCGTCACCTATATATGGTATTTCTACCCATGTTATCCCTCCCCAACCTCCCTACACCCCACTGTCCCTCCTCCATTCCCAACACACCCCAGTATGTGATGTTCTCCTCCCTGTGTCCACGTGTTCTCATTGTTTAACACCCAACTGTGAGTGAGAACATGTGGTGTTTGATTTTCTGTTCTTGTGTCAGTTTGCTGAGAATGATGGTTTCCAGATTCATCCATGTCCCTACAAAGGACATGAACTCATTGGTTTTTATGGCTGCATAGTATTCCATGGTGTATTCTAAAATCAATGACTTTTCTGTAGTTTTTAGGGTGTTTCTTATAAATAACCTAAGTAAACTCTCTCTTCCAACTTTCCTTATCCAATCTGTAGCAAACAAGAGCTGAAAAGGAAAACAAAAACATTAACTTTGCTCTCATATCTCTCTTTCATTTACTTCTAAGCCACATCTTCTATTTAATTGTTTAATTCACCCCTTAGGTTCTAAGGGTGTGCAAATGCAGAAGGAAAGCTGTTTTCTTCTCCAGCTATGTTTATGCTTTTCCTTTAGCTTGCTGTTTATAGAATCTTTCAAAGATTTGCTATGAACTTAGGAAGAAAAAAATGCCAGTTTCCTCTTCTTTAGGGAGCATTAGAACTGCTAGCTCCCCAGTCTACCTAAAAGTACTTTGGTGCCCCAAGGAATTTCATGTACTTCCCAAAGGGAGCAGTTTTATACTCATCTCAATAGGGAAGGAAGCATATCATGCACTCTCCCTGAATATATTCCCTCAACCTGCCATGTAACCAGAAGAGGAATACAAAACTACAAACTTATGAACAATGTCACTCTTCATCTCACCAAATAAATATGATGTAGTCTCCCACCTGCTCCTGACTTGGCACTATGATTACCGTGAATAGGCAGCATAATTTTCTGGTTAGCTCAACATCCTGCTGAAAGAGTTATGGCTTCTTCAAGTCACCTCTGCATAGAAAAAATTTGACTGGATACATTTTCACAGTGTGGGTTTGTAAAAGCTACTGATCAATGCTCTTACAGCACTTACATGAAGCTCTAATACTTCTTGTCATAACTCAGTATAGGATAGAGGTCATTGCACTGGGTCAGGCAGAAAGGGAAAGCCAGTAATTTGACTTGTCCACTTGAGCCAGTAATTGAATGTTCAATAGTTGTCAGGGGAGTTGGATTCATTTTCAGTAGATAAAAACAGGAGATGGTAGGAGATCTGAGGCATATGGAAAAGAGCCAGCTGTCAGAATAGGGTCACGGGGCCAGAGAGTCAGGAGGACTTGAGACTAACTGGCCATGTGTTATGCTGTGGTCATACAAATCTATCCTTTCTGGTCCACATTAAGCTCATGTGAGAACAAGGAGGATACTGGGCCCTCAGACAGGGGCCAAGGAGGAGAGCCTCACCATCTGGGATTCCAGGGAAGGTCTAAAATGCTTAGGATTGGGCAGCCCCAAAGTACATATGGGAATTTTATCCAGTCTTATGACATAGGTAGTTTATGTTAAATAGTCAGCTTTTCCTTGTCTTGCTGCCAGCCCCTTTGCCCTAAACCACATATTTACTGCATCACCTATCACCAGAAGGTTTGATGGTTGCCCAGGCATTTAAAATAATTTTGAAGCTGTGTTCTCATCTGGAAGGAAGTATAAAATTGTAATTGAATTGTGTAGACAGTTTGAAGTCATTTTACAAATAGGACGGCAAGGTGTTTTGAGTCCTGCCCACCATTCACATAATTGGAATTCTTCATGAGAGACAGAAAGGTTAGGCTCATTTCATGGCATGAGGAATAACGTGAGTGTAGTGAATAGAGCAGACACAGCACATCATGTTGGCTTTTCTGTCTTCCCCATTTCTCTTTCCCTACATTGTGGTTTGTGCTTCCTGGATTCACCTCTCAAATAAACCACTAACACCAAAAATATATATATATATATATATATGTGTTTTCTGTATTTGTTGCTCAGTTACTGCACATTCTCTCTTGATATCTTTACCTTTAACCTGACTTAATGCTTATGTTATATTTCCCACTCCTGCTTACAAATAATTGACAGAACATATCCATTTCTAGGTCTTATCATTTCTTATCCTCTTTTCTTCCAAATGCTAATTTATTTTCCTCCATCTACTTCCAGTATCTGACTATATCTTACCATTTTAAATCTTTTATGGGTAGTATAATAGGTAACTTAATTGGCAAATGTAATTGGCTGTTCCTAAACCACAGTGTCAACCTTAGATGACAATCTATGCAAGTGTTTCCCCAAAGACACACTGTCTAAGATGGCAGAGTAACCTCCCAAAATTTCATACAGATACAACACAATTTGCACACATTCTGCCCTCTTTCTCAACTCTGCATAATCCTCTCACACGACTGTACTTTATACCTTTCCTTTATCATCAGTCTTTTCTAAAGCCAGTATACATTCACTGTCTTTACTCCCTCACCACTCATTTTCTGTCTTAACCCCATGTGCTCTTGCTTTCCCCTGCTATTCCACTGAACTGATTCCCATGAATTTAATCAAGACAGTATCTACTATTTGTCAAATACGATGGAGACCTCCAGATCATGCCTGCCTTCTTGCCCTTTCTGTAACACTTGAAAATGCTGAATAATCCTCCTTTCTTGAGAAAATAATTTTTTAAACAGATCCTTCTATTAGTCTTGCAAGTTACTTCTCCTTTTCATATATAATCTGTTATTTCAGTAAGTAATTTTGATGCACTCTACTAATGCAATCATTACTCCACACATCCTCTGAGATTTTCTCCTTAATGTGTTCCAAATCAATACTTCTGATCAACATCTATTACCTGAGTTCCAAGTCTCTGCCTATCTGCAAGCCTGTGAAACAGCTTCATTCAGATTTCTTCAAGTGCTCCAACTTCAGAATGCAAACTATCCTTATTGTCTTATCCCCATTCCCCCACATAAACACATCTTTTTTTATTGTACATTTTATTCTTAGGTTGAATTATAATTTCATAATCTTAAGCATCTAACAGAGAAAACATCAGCTTATTTGGCTAGTAAATCCAAGTAGAATAAAATTGTATATCTGACAATTGTATGCTGACAAATCTGGAGAAATATCTATTTGTATTTAACTAACAATATTGAACTAGCTGTATTTACCAAAGATTATCTCAGAGCATGTGAATTTGAAAGCAAATTTTGGGTTAATTTCTATTTTTCTGAGAGTTTTAATAAAATATAATTAAATATAATGTATATGAGCATTTTTTTTCTAAGCCAGTTAATGCAGAGCTCTTTGATAAATTTTGGCTATACCATCCAGAAGTAGAAAAATATCAATATACAGAACACACGTATAAGCATATGTAAACAGACAGATGCCAATAGAAATCTCATAGCTTTCATTTTAAACTTTTAACTATGTGTCAGGCATAATATTACAAAACTCACTAGTTTATGTAGAATAGTTGGATCCACTTTGTGTTCTTGGCAGATGGAACACAAGGTAACCTCCTAAATAATGGCTATTACTTTTCACCAACATTTGTAGGGAAGATGAGATAGTCTGGATCTGTGTCTCCACCAAATCTCACGTTCAACTATTATCCCACGTGTTGGAGACAGTGCCTGCTCCCTTTCACCTTCTGCCATGATTGTAAGCTTCCTCAGAGGCCTCCCCAGAAGCAGAAACAGTTATGCTTCCTGTGCTCTGCATGGAAGTTTCACAAAGAACTGAGTCTCAAGGAGGCAGCCAGATGATCGAAGCTTCTGTACATCTTAGACTGAGCAGAGAGAAAGGAGTTCTGGGCTGCTGAGGGAAGGAGAACACATCTTATTATTTTAGGTTTCATTAACACAATCCTATTCTTCTCTTTTCTTTATGAAATGTAAATTTCATTATCCTTGGCCTGATTTAAACCTTCAGTGACTCTTTGGTGACTACAAGATAAAGTTTGAGTTACTTCACATAGCACAAAATGCGCCTTCATTCCCTGGCTCCTTGCTGTACCATCTGTTTTTACTGCTCTCTTACATGCAATCTGTCTCCGGCTATATCAAATTACTTTCAATTTCAATGCTAGTCCCTCTACTTGGAATTCTCTTTTGTTTCATTCATTCTACCTTATTTTTAGTTTAAGACTCAGCTTAAATTCAGTACAGTCTGTGAAAGCTTTGAGGATACTTCCAAGCCAAAAAACAAAAACACATATGGTGTTCTTATGTATGCAATCACAGCACCTTCTATATATCTTCACCTGCTTACATGGCTGTCTTAGGGTTAGACTTTGATATTCTTGAGTACAGGCTCGTGTCTCATGAATTTTGTGTCTCAAACCTTAGTGGACTGCACTCAGTAAAGCGTGTCTGTTGAAAGAAAAGAGTTTAAAGTGATAATGATTTGGAAATATCTGTTGGATCCAGATTTAAGAAGGGTTTCAATGTCAGACTAAAACCTAGCACTTATTCTGCAAAACATTGGTATTCCATTAAAAGTTTCTTTATTAGTGCAACATACATATTTTTCAGCCAGTGCTAAAATAGCATTCACTATTGCCAAATGTTGTTTTAACATAATTTAATATTGTTATTTTTATTTAACCATTTTTCCTACCTTGCTGTTTGGAAAACTGAGACATGGATTAGTTAAGTGTCATATCCAAATGCAGACAGTAAGTGCAGGGGCCACTGTTTTTTCTAACTCAGTTTGTCTTGATCATCTATCATAACGATCACTTTGCAAAAATGTTAAACAGTATTAGCATGACTGATAACACAGAAATGAACTGGAAAAAGTATAGGCAGGGAAACCAAGTAAAGGGATACTCTGTGAATCCAGGCTTAAAGTGGATTGAAATAGAAGTTATTTGAAATAACTGGAATATTTGTTGATAATTGGATATGTGGGAAGGAGAAATTAAAAAAACCACCACTATTTCCTGTTCGGTGATTAGGAAAATGTGACCATGAGTATAACAGAGAACTAAAGAGTGAAGGAGAACATTTTTGGAGTAGAAAAATTTAATATTACACATTCTGGTAGTAGAATTCAATTCCAGGAACGTGGAACTGAAGAGGTGAGAAATTATAAGAGTTTTAAAGTGAGCAAAGGAGTAGAAAACAGAACTAGAGAACATAGTGATAATTTTCAAAGAACTTTAGTAAGTACATTCCAATAGCACTTATCAAAGTGTCATCCATAGATGTTACTAAGTCTTATATACCATAGAACTCTCAGAAACAAAAGTTGGAGAAGTTGTGGAGACACTGAGCACACCAATACTCCCAGACTGATGGAACAAGTATTTATCTTTGCAATCTAATTCATCAGAGTTGTCTCCACAGTCATTTTCTCCATCACATAACTTGCGATGTGGAATGCAAAGATGATTATAGCAAGGCTTGAAGCCTCTCTGACAGCTTCTGTTTTCTTATAAATAAAAGCAGAAACTCATAACCAGAGATCATATAGAAGTATTTGTACAAAATGGAAATCACAGATAATATTTCATTCACAATGACTGGATTATGGATCTATGAAAAAGTGCTGTGTTGTATAAAAGCTCTGGATTAGCAAGTTTATGAATTGTCAAAGAGTAGTTCATTCAGCAAGGGCCCTTTTTGACTTAGTCTTTTAACTTCAGTGATTCATGCTTGGAGATCTTTTCAAGTTATACCCACATTACTGTTTCTGGCACTTCTGTCAAGTAGCACAGAAATAAACATATACCACATACTCAATTCTGAAGAAAGAAATATGTACCTTAAAAGAAAAAAAAAAGAAAAAAAACACCCATTTTCTATACCCTTTGCATCTATCTGCAAGGATTTTATAAAAAGAAAAATAAAAAGCACTAAAGCATGTATTCCTGTATCAGTGTCTCATGGAGTCATCTAAATATGAATAAATTTCTTTTAAAAATTATATTAAAATATCTACAGAATCCCCTGAGAATTACTTTCTGAGTTCTATTTACCATTATGAAGGTTTCTTAACATTCTCTGATTTGAAGCGAAGCTACCAGTTAAAATAATAATAGCTGCTGTGTATTAAATGCTAGCTTTGTCCCAGGCTCTTTACTGAGTATATGTAGATAAATACTTGCTGGTTTAATGCTCTCAACTATGGTAAGAGATAGTTGTTTCATAGTAGAAAACTAAAACTTAGAGAAGTGAGTTATGTTGCTTACCCTAGTCACACTAGGGTTTGCACACTAGCCTAGTTACACTAGCAGGTTTGGGAATGCAGATTTAACCTCAGGTGTGAGTCCAAATCCCATACTCTACACCTGGGGTTGGCAAACTATTGCCCATAGACCATATCTAGCCTGTGAGACTGTTTTTATATGGCTCTTGAACTAAGAATACTTTTTACATTTTTAAAGGATGGTAAATAATAAACAACAGAGAATATGTGACAGAAAGCATATATGGCCCACAAAACCTAGCATATTCACTAGAAAATGTTAGCCAACTTTTGTTCTACACAAATATCATCTGACTTCTACAAAGATAAAAATAACATGAAATATAATCTCAAGTCAACTTATGGTAAATGCAAACCTGTGAATTGATTACAATAAAAATTTATCTGCTTTAATATTTATATATTGTACAGAATGTAACCATTTATTAAAGTGAATACATTATTTGAGGTAAATTCTTTAGGCCATTGGTTATAGATCAATTATGGACAAATGATATTAGACTCTGATTTTAAATGATGGTGTTTTATTATGTAATATAATAGAATGACAGGACAGTCTGTGGATCTCACAGATTTAGTCTTCCTCTTGTTCTAACTTTTCATTAATTGTTTAGGTATAATTATTACCCAGATAATGGAATAGAGGAGAAGAGCAAATATAAAATGTAGCAATTTCAGATAAAGTTTCCTAAATTTTGCATAGCACACAATCTCAATATTATTAGATTTTTAGAATTAAACATAAATCATACCAATTTGTTAAAAATCTGGATCAAATATACAATGATTATCAATGATTACACAGATACAAATTTCCAAGAGAAAATATTGTGCAATGAAGGGAAATCTCAATTGCTTATTAGAGTAGAAAAGCCAGTCTCTACTCCTGAGGGAGGATGGAGGTTGATTATCACTTGGTGTTGCCAGCAGAAGCATAGCTAGTGGAATTCTGTGTTTCATGTGGGCTATGCCTAAGGCAATAAGGCTTTGTACCAAAAGACACTAGCTCCCATGCTAACCTTGGAGACCGAAATAGAATTGACAAGACTCTGATAACAGCCCAACAATGTGCTATTGCCTGTTGGTGCAACTTTGCTTCGGAGCAATCCTGTAATATCCAAAAATCACTGATATTTCTGAGTTACATTTTCAGGAAAGTAAGCCAAAACCTATTGCTAAAGATGAATAACTAGGGCGTTAAAAGATTAACTCCTACTTTTTAAAATATTCATTTTCTGGCGCGGTGAGGTGTTTAAACCTGAACATCTTGTGAGTCCCAGGTGGGAGGGTTGCTTGAGCTCAGGAGTTTGAGATCTGTCTAGGAAACATAATGAGATCCTCATCTCTTTAACAAATATATTTTGTGGATAGAAAACCAAGAAAAAATAATTTAGTGAAGATCATGGCTACCAGATAGGAGATAAAACGCCTCATTTTAACGTAAGCAAATCCAAGTCAATTACCGTAGATCAACAGGTTAATGAGAGACATTAAAGAAATCATCCACATAAAGCAAACAGAGACAAACAAACCAAAAACTGTAAAAGGATTCAGAAAACTTCATCTGAAACGAGCAAACCCCATATTGGACTCTTACCACAGTAGAGCAGTTTTTCATCTGATTTGTCCTTACAATAGGGAATACCATTATAAGTGAGCTGGTAGTCAATGCATTCACCATTTCCACATTCGAACTCTGAAAAAATGTTGCAGGAGGAATTTTTAGA
This sequence comes from Alouatta palliata, assembly GCA_004027835.1. Taxonomy (NCBI): domain Eukaryota; kingdom Metazoa; phylum Chordata; class Mammalia; order Primates; family Atelidae; genus Alouatta; species Alouatta palliata. Next base: position 9,099 of record PVKV010032848.1, read on the forward strand.
TGCAAGAAAAAAGAAGTCAAAGCTTTTGTGTAATGGCAAACATTTTTTGACACCGTTACAATTATTTTTTAATTTTTGTCATAAAGATAAGCTAAAATTTATCTAACTGTAAAATTAAAGAGCAATGGTTTATGACATTGTTTTACAAAAAAATTAAGATCTGAAAAATAATTTTTTAAAAAGAGCCAGTAAAATGAGTTCTGTACATACCTAAAAGGGTTTTGTGCTTTCTTAATGGAATCTATTATATATTTTTCAGTATACCAATATTTTTTCAGTGGATGGAATACCCGTTTTAAATGCTTGATGTGAATCATCTCAGTCAAATGAATAGTCACCAGTTTTATCCACCTTCTGATCTTCCTTCCTATCTTCTGATGAAACCTCAGTAGCAAGTTGTATCTTTCAGAAATATTAGAATTTTTAAAATTATCCTCATCAGCCACTAGTCCGATCCATGTGCGGGAGGTACCCAGGAACAGACCCTTTCTTGCCACCATGCATGACTGCACCTACTCCATGAAATGCACAGGAATTGATAGGATAAGGTGCCGGAGGAAAATGGCCACAAGGAAAACATGTGCACCTGATGCTAGGAATTCCAATTGATCACTGTCAGTTTAATTTCTAAATCTCATAATTTTTATTATAAATTAAAAGTTTGAGTTTGTAGGTGATTTGTTCTAATTTGTAAGCCAAGAGCCTCAAGTACAAAAAGTCTTTTCTACAGGTAAGTTTTATCCTTATAATGGCAATATGTCATCCCTATTTTGAAGGGTCTCTATTGACGGCAAAGGACTTATTTTTATTATTCAATAATAGACTTACTGGAAAACTCTGGGGTCCAATTTTTGGGGTGTGCTGGCTGCTTGCATGTATGTACTTGCCCCATTGCTTGCTGAATGAGTGTACATTTAAATCCAGTTTTATCAATTATGTTGGAAGTAAGTAGAACTCATTCATCTCTGCTAATTAAAGAATATAGCTTAATTTTATAATTTAGTATCAATTTTTGAGCTTTATTTCAGGAATATTTAATTAAATATCCACTAATGCTATTTGAAACTTCCAAGGTTTTATTTCTTTATTATTTCTACAATTTAATTAATTTAGCAGAGGATCTATTACTCTAAGGCTTCTTTTTATTATGTCAACTTTTATTTTAGATTCAGGGGATACATGTACCGGTTTGTTACATGGGTTTACTACATGATACTGATGTTTAAGATAGAATTGATCCTGTCACCCTGGTACTAATCATGGTACCAATCATCCGTTTTTAAACATTTGTTCACCTCCTTCTCTCCCCACTGTAATAGACACAAATGTCCATTGTTGCCATCTTTATGTCCAAGTGAATCGAATGTTTAGCTCCGTTATAAATGAGAAGATGTGATATTTGGTTTTCTGTTCCTGCATAATATTTGACTTGTAATCTAACTCTTTCAATGATAACAACATATTCCAGTTATATTTTTTTCTCTTGGTGCAGTTTAAACTTCATTGATCAGTCATTAGCTAAAGCAAAATGTCATTTTAGACAAGGTAACAAATAATTTAAAACAAAAAAAACGTTAAATTAAAAAAATAAAAGGTTGCTAATAATGCTAAGTGCAATCATCTTAGCGCAGAATAAAATTCAGCCACTTATTGAGTCTGTTGACATTCCTGACTTATTTCACCTATTTTACATTTATCTTATTTACTGTCTCTTGTCCAATGAAAAAATAATTGTTGTGATAGAGAAGGCCATATTGAATCTTTAATAATCTCAATGCCTTTGGGAAAAAGATAAAAACCATTCAAAGATAAATATTTTTTACATTATACAAAAACAAATATTGTATGAATACAGCTCTTCCTGAGGTATACTCATTTTGTGTAATAGTATTGTTTTCTGCTTTTATCGGGAAACATCACGGTTCAGCTGCCCTTATTCTCCTGCACAGCAATTACTTCATCTAATTATATTTACTATGTCTATTTCTGTTATGGATTACAATAAGATTAGCAATGTTGTATGCAAGGGAACCGCCTAATTATTTTGTCAGTAGTTATGACAACAAATGGTTTTTACTCCTTTGCCCCCAGGTAGGTGTTAGTACATGGCCTTTCACCTCTTTAATGCTGCCATTAACATTCATGAACCACTCTGGGTAGAATCACTCAGATGAGGACATAGATATGCCAGAAACGTTGTCATGTCCTAAAGATGAATTTGACAAGGAGAAGCCAAAAGTTATTTTCTAATCTCTCTGCTAGACGACAATAGAATATCAATATGAAAGCACAATGGATGTCATCTCCCTCTATAACAGATTGTCAGCTCTGAGGAATCCAATATCACTCTATGTTCCATGTGAATACAATCATGCTCATTTAAAATGACAGTTTCCTTCCTGATTCATTTCCTCTCATCAGTGGAGAGAAGTTTAGTAGGGACATTTGTGTTGAATTATTATGCACCAAGGACAGGCCACCACTGTACAGAAATAAGCTTTGCAGTTTTGATTAAAGGAATTACATCACTACTAGCCTGCAGTGACCTATGAAAGAAACATGAGTGATTTCAATGCATGGCTAACACTCCAGGCTTACAGATGGCATCATATCCAGACCATTGCAGCTGAAACCACAAAGGCAAACTGAAAGAGTTTAAGTAATTGCCTGAACAATTCAGAGAAGTGTTAAGTGACGAACAAATATGGGAAGTTTTGGCCCTAAGTATGGAAATTGGCCATCTGCATTTAAAATTCTGACTAATTGCATCATTCTCTCGTCTGCTTTGGCACAGTCTTAAGTAAAACAACTTTTACCTTTTATCCTAAGAGGTGCCCTTTTAGGATATGGTATCAATTTGCACAGTGAGAAAATATGTCTATGTTATTTTACACATGGTGTAATAGTTTTCAAGATACAGAAAATTATGCCCAAGCACTTGCATTAAAGAGCAGGTAAGAGAAAAGATTCTTCCACTGGAAAGAGAATTAGAAAAAGGACTGAAGATAAAGATGAAAAATACTGATTTTTATAATGTACACATATCCAACTCAATTAATTTTCAGAATAAAAATATATGAGATGAGAACATGTTAATAGATGAGGAGGGAAAAATGTATCAAATTTGACACATCCTGAGAGTGAGTTCATCAATTGCCAAGATATTTCTCTCCCACCTTATACACAAATTGTCTTAATGTTAAAGAAAATTAACCTTTTTAAATTTTTCTTGATAATTTTTCATGGCAATATTGGAACACTTGAGCCCTGATTTATTCTGGAACGGTTTTGGAAACTTAGCTGTTAATAAGTGTATATTGAAATGGTACTAATTAAAGATTGTAATGCCTTGGGAGGTATAAACATCATGCAAGGCTGTAATGTTACATTCTTAATTAACAGTTTGGAAATGATTACAAGTAAGCTGCGTGAGACATTCTCTCTCATTTACATACTGTGGTGGACTGCAAGTGGTTTTACTGCAAGGCTACTGATTTACTGCCTGTGTACCAATTTATTTCAGCCTCAATTACTTTAGCTATTGATTCAATTCACAAAGCCACAAATGGAAGTTTTCAGATGATTGTTGTGTGCAGACACTTCTCTAGCTAGCCCCAACACTTTCCAGTTTTTAACCAGGAGGGTAAAACATTTGTTAACATTTTGTTTACCACTATCTAGCACATGGTGCTATGACTAAGCAGAACAGTGAACTCAGTTTTCTTTAGAACAGAGAGATAACCTGACTGAGCTTCTAATATTGAAAGAGAGCACAATGTCATGAGTACACTAACAATTTCAGTTATGTATGTGGAATATGAAACAGATACGTCATATTACATTTCATTTCTCCTTACTTACGCATCTGTTGTTCTCTAGCAATATTTGGTCCCCTCTGCAGGAACAATTCAGGTTCCCATTGGGAGATAAAAGGCACAGGTGAAGGCAATCTCCATTCAGTAATACACATGGAGAGAAACTTCACTACAAAAAAGAGGCTTCATTGGTTACATTTTATATTGAATTTGTATTCTATGTTAGATATATATTAATAGCAAATTATGAAACTGCCTCAATCTCACAATAATATGCCATTAAAAAAGATCATTCAAGACTTTTGAAAATCTGAGCATTCCTAAGGCTAAGTAAATGAGAAAAGTATGTAATACTAATCAAATCTTTCTAACACATTCATTACCATGGCATCAAATGAACTAGTTCTGCTAGAAATCACATTGATACTGCAAACTGCAATTTTGTAAGCACTACATTAACAAAAGAACTGTTAAGCCCATATGCCTTGGAGACCAAGGCAAAGCCCCTTGGTGGGTAGCCCAGGCCAAAGGGGAGCAGTCAGCTCATGGAGAAAGGGAACGTTCTGCTGACACCCTCCCTGAGGGTCTCAGGTATATTTCGGTGGTCAGCGACCCCCGCCACACCTCACCAAACTGAATCTCCAGCCCCATGGGATCTGATCCCTGCCCATGCCATCCAATCCGGAATCCAGTGGAAAGAGCAGGCCCGAGTGCCCACCTCACGGTCTGAAACGCCCTCCTCTTCCACCCAAAACGAAGAGGAAAGCCGGCTCAAGGAGGTACTGAGGTCAAGACTGTCAGGGTCCACCGCTGCTTGTGGCACGCGGCCTCCTTCCCAGAGCCGCCCCTGGCACCGCCTCCACCGTGCACCTGTGAGGCAGCAGCTGGACAGCGCCCATGTTGCGGCTCCCCAGCCAGGCACGCGAATGCGCATATGCAAGCAGCGTGCCACAGGCACCAGCGCTGAGCAGGGGATCGCATCACAGTGACCACCACAGTTGCCTGGGGAACGGTCTAAGCAGCTTCAACAAGCAGGGGCCCTCTGTGGCAGTGCCTTCATGTTTGGCAATGGCCCTTCCTCTCCGCGGGATCATGCCATGGTCCCGAGATTTTAGGTAATCTGGCAGGTGGAATGAGGCTGAGAAAACTTCCTAAGGGGCTTCAAGGATGCCCAAGGTGATCCCCAAGGATCCCCACAATGCTTCAGGCCTGCCCAGACAGTGTGAAGGTGCCTCCCGCTTAAAGCCCCCCCGGCTAGGATTTCCACGTACCGCCTGCCTGCCTGCAGTGGGGCTGCTCTCTCCCGGAGGAGCTTCATGACAGAGAGCAGAACCCCGCAGCCTCAGGAGCTGCCTGGCTTTGTGTGTTTCCTTGCGGGTGTTGGATGTCTCTGTGTGTCTTTCTGTGTGAGTGTGAGTGTGAGTGTGTGTATGCATGTATCTTTCTGAGAGTGTTGATGAGTGTGTGCGTGTGTGTGTGGGTGCAACATGCTGACACGAGTGTGGCCAGTACACTCCAGCGCAGTTTCCCTGCAGTCCACCTGCCTTCTGGTGCGGGTCTGCCTTTGACTCATCTTGGGGCTGTGGGGCCATTCTTTGTTTTGCTGGTGGTTTCTAAAGCCTCAGTGTAGTGGGATCTGGCTGCCACCGCAGGTGTCCTAATCTTTCCATCCAGAGGCCGGTCACTCCTCAAGAAAGAAGACAGGCACAACACACCTAAAATCAAACTCCTCCAAGGGCCCTTGGTCCTGCAACACATCTAGGGCTGGAGGGATCCTAGTCTTCCCATCCTCAGGTCCCCTTGAGGGTATACACTGGTGTCCTCAAACTTACGTGTATTTCATCTACTTAGGATTCTTGTTAAAACACAGGTTGCAATTCGTCTGTCGGAGTGAGTCTGAGATTCTGTATTTCTTGTAGGCACTCAGGGGATGCCAGTGATTTGGGGTCATGATTGACATTTTGAAGAGCAAGTCTCAATATTGTTCTTTTGAAGTAAGAAGTGTTGACGTAGGGTCTGCGTTTAAAGGCCTTTTCTGGATATAGTCTTCATTGTTCTTCCTAATTACTTTTGTAACATCACTAAAACACACTGATTGGCAATATAAGCAGAAACAGAGAGTTCATCAATTTACTCCTTTGGAATGGCTAATTTAGTTGAATCCTGGATATCTAAGGGACAGATTATATGGTATGAGTTAGCCATGGTATGAAATAACAGTGGGCTTGGTATCATGAAGAATTGAAATATCAGTAACGTAAGAAAACATGAGTATATTTACACTATAATGTAATTCTCTTTAGCATTATTTGATATCGACTCTAGCTTGGGAATGTTCCTTGATCTCAGCTGTCCTGGTAATTTTTGAGAGCAGTGCCTGCTTTCTCTTCCAGTCTCTAGGGAACAGTGGTCTGCATATGGCAATTACAAAATCTACACGGAAGCTGTGCTCTGATTGGTGGAGGTTTCTAACATATTGACTGCAAACGTTCATGTAGTTAGTTCTTTTCAACATTTGAATGTGTTCTTTAAAATGGTAAATGTATTCTCAAATGTAGGATGTGAATTTTAGCTGAGTTAGTTTTAAAATGATCTTTTATATGACATTTTAATTGGTTTTACATTAACTGGGAATTGGGATACATGAGAACATTTCCTTCTCTTTTTGCTTGCCTAAAAATTATTTCTCTACATAAACATGAATGAACATGCATACATGTGGGCAAATGATGTGTGTAGTATAATCCTACTTTTAGAATTTCAGCTAGACAAGTCATAGTTGATAATTTGTGAAAACTTAAATGCTCTGAGTAAATCACAATTACGGACAATTATGAAATGTTGAGAAAAACCTTTAAAATAATTTTGTAGAATTGATTTATTCTATCATATATATGTTTATTTACAAGTAAAGTACTATAAATGATACTGAATTGTTTACATTTTATTTCCTGTAGCATAAATGGGAATAAAATGCAGGGGTCCAATATAGTATTAATGAGAAATAGGTAAGTTTTCAAGTACCTAACTTAAGCAATAATGTGTAACAGAGGACATTTATTTTTTCATTAATTAAATATTAGATCTATATATATATTTTTTTTCCAAAGAACCAGAGAAGGAAAACAGTGCTTTGATCCTGATGAAGAAAACCATGAGATTGGAATAAGTTAAGCACTTTGACACAGTGTTAAGTTTGAGAAATGTTCTTGCTTAAAATTGTATCCCTCGGCCGGGCGCGGTGGCTCACGCCTGTAATCCCAGCACTTTGGGAGGCCGAGGTGGGTGGATCACGAGGTCAAGAGATCGAGACCATCCTGGTCAACATGGTGAAACCCGTCTCTACTAAAAATACAAAAAAAATTAGCTGGGCATGGTGGCACGTGCCTGTAGTCCCAGCTACTTGGGAGGCTAAGGCAGGAGAATTGCTTGAACCCAGGAGGCGGAGGTTGTGGTGAGCCGAGATCGCGCCATTGCACTCCAGCCTGGGTAACGAGAGCGAAACTCCGTCTCAAAAAAAAAAAATTGTATCCCTCATATCCTTATTTTGTTATGTTTTATTTGATTATACCTTGTATGGCAGGAAAGAGTTCCTAGAGAGAGAAGACACAGGCAGTCTGTGTAGAAAAATAACCAAAGGCTGAAGATTGAAGAACTGAATAGGCAACTTTGCAAGGGAACTGTAGACAAGCAACATCGTGTCAGGTATGCTGGATGCTAAAACCTTGTCTTAGGGGTTAAGTTTCCATGTTTGTCATTTTTCTCCTCGCAAAACAAATGTAATGATAATTGCAAGGTAGGCCCTTGCTTAAAATATTATGTAGTGGAAAGAGTACTTCAGAAACAGATTTCATCCACTTATTAAACCCCCACACATGTTTATACTCTGTAAATAAGAGTGATAATCTGACACGGGGAATTGTTTCTTTCTTGGCAAGAGATGATGACAAAAGTCTCCCTTTAGAGGCCATAAAAATGATTTGGCCTAAACACTTTGTACCAAGATTATGATGTTTTATGTCAAAACGATAAAATTACTAAGCCCTGTTAGGATACTCTAAATGGTGAATTATATAAGGAATGGTGAGAAGACAGAAGATTTATTGACAAGAACAATATTAGCACTTGGTGATTGCTTACCAAAACAAATGTGTGAAGTGCTTCTCTCTGATGAAATAAAGAAAGGTGAAAAGACGTCCCAGGTAGATTTTATTTTTTGTTTTGTTTTCCTTTCTTTTTCGGTCTGGTACTTTTTTCTTTTAATGAGTCATAATGCTAATCAGGAGTCTTAGTTGATGAGTCACATGGGCTCTTCTCAACAGTCCAGAAGAAATTCATCAAAGCTCTGGGTGGGGTGGGGGGGTGAGTGGGTGAACAAAAAGAGAGCTAATTTAAAACAGGCATCATTAAAAGGACCATGGCACAAAGATTCGTAGGCTTGTTACAGGGATTTTGTAAGGGAACCCGTTCTGATTTCTTTCAAAACATTGTCTTCTAATAAAGCCCTGTTAAATTAACTGAGGACACAGCAATTAAACATTTTAGAAAGAATAAACTTATTGATAAAACAAATTATTAGTGTTGTTATGTTTTAAAGTGGGGGGTGGTGAGGGCGGAGAAGGTGGGGAGGGATAACACGGGAAGAAATGCCAGATATAGTATGCACCTAAACTAAAATAAACAAATAAATAAATTAATTAAATTTAAAAAAGAATATAATTTGTCTTAGTTTGTCAAAGAATGGCATGGTCTTAAGTTTTATGATTTTTTTCATACCACCAATGAGAAAGATCAAGTAAAAATCATAGTAGAGAAAGACAAAGTCCTTCAACAAATCTAAGAAAGTTTGGAGTAATTGGCTAATGTTTTTCAGGTAGTTTATGTTGAATGACTTGGCATCTACCATGAAGGTGAATTTTCCTAAAATATAGGATAAAGTAGTAAGTAGTTCCAAGTTCAGGAGATACACAGGAATTATTCTGACTGCAGTATAACATTGCAGTATGGCAAAAATGAAATCCCAACCATAAACCTAATACAATGGAGTAAATAAAACATCAAAAATAAAGAAAAAATAACAATCATCTATAACGAACAGCAACTTAATTCTGGAAAATTCCTTTGGGGTTGAGGATGGAGTTGAGGATTATGATTAATATGAAAGAGTAGTTAAGAACTTAGAGAGCTTGTGATCCTCTTATTATTGATTTGAAACTATAGGTATTTGAAACTTTATGAGTATCTACTGTGCTGCACTACTTTTCTTTTAAATATGAGATTGCGGACTTTTTGCTTTGGAGCTAAACCTATATATTTTTATCAGGACTAATTTTTTTTAAATATGAGATTGATTGAGGTCTTTTTGCTATAGGACCTACAGGTTTTATCAGCAGTGATCCTGTTAGTTGCCAGGGAGTTCACTCATCTAAGGAGACTGGGGGGTGGCTGGGCGCAGGCCAGGTGGCAGGAAGTGATCCCGGTATGGGGATTGGGACCCTTTGCACTTTTTCACATCCTCCTGGCTCCTCTGGCAGTAACCCCCAGGAGAAGGCTTGAACTGGAGCACAGGCCTTCCTGTGGTCACAAGTGCGATTTGCTTCTGCTTGGCGTTCTTGGGGATTCTCAGCGGTATGCCTGGACATCTGTCTCAGGCTTGGATTCACCCAGAAAGCTTCTGAGACACCCTGTCCACCTGACTGCCCCCATGACAGGCCAGTTCCAGGTGCTGCCGCCTCTGTTGCACAGTGGGCTTGCCTCCTTGTGGTTGTTCCCTTCTTTTCCGCACAACAGTACTGAGAAGCAGGGGTTCCTGGGATTGGAGACCAAGGTAGTGCCCCTTGGTGGGTGGCCCAGGTCAAAGGAAGGCAGTCAGCTCTTGGAGACAGCGATGGTTCTCCTGACACCCTCCCCAAGGGTCTCAGGTATGTTTCTGTGGTCCATCACCCCCCGCGCCACACCTCACCAAACTGAATCTCCAGCCCCATGGGACCCGAACCCTGCCCAGACCATCTGATCCTGAATCCAATGAGAAAAGCAGTCCCGAGTGCCCAACTCACGATCTGAAGCACGCTCCTCCTCCAGCCAAGCCTAACAGGAAAGTCGGCTCAAGGAGGTACTGAGGTCAACACCGGTGTCCTGCGCTGATTCCGGCATGCAGCCTCCTTTCAGGGGCCGCACCTGGCACCACCTCCACCATGCACCTGTGCGGCAGCGGCTGGACAGCGCCAACTTTGTGGCTCCTCAATCGGGCACATGAATGCGCATGCGCAAGCAGCCTGTCACAAGCGCCAGCGCTGAGCCGGGGCTCGCGTCACACTGACAGCCACTGTTGCCTGGGGAACGGTCTAAGCAGCTTGGTAAAGCAGCAGCCCTCTGTGGCAGTGCCTCGGCGTTGGGCACCATCGCCATGGCCCCGCGATTTTAGGAATCCGGCAGGCCTAACCAGGCTGAGA
>PVKV010032849.1:0-19355 GCA_004027835.1 Alouatta palliata
CCTGGGTTCAAGCAATTCTCCTGCCTCAGCCTCCCGAGTAGCTGGGACTACAGGCACGTGCCACCATGCCCAGCTATTTTTAGTAGAGACGGGGTTTCACCATGTTGACCAGGATGGTCTCGATCTCTTGACCTCGTGATCCACCCACCTCGGCCTCCCAAAGTGCTGGGATTACAGGCGTGAGCCACCGCGCCCGGCGATTTTTGGTATTTTAGTAGAGATAGATTTCACCATGTTGCCCAGGCTGGTCTTGAACTTCTGATCTCAGGCAATCCACCTGCCTCGGCCTCCCAAAGTGCTGAGATTACAGATGAGAGCCATTGCGCCCGGCCTAATTTATGTATTTTTTTAATAGAGAAAGGGTTTCACCATGTTGGCCAGGCTCATTTCGAATTTCTGGCCTCAGGTGATCCATCCACCTCACCCTCCCAGTGCTGGGATTACAGGTGTAAGCTATCACGCCTGGCCTAATTTTTGCATTTTTTAGTAGAGACAGGGTTTCACCATGTTGGCCAGGCTCATCTGTAACTCCTGGCCTCAGGTAACCTATCTACCGCTACCTCCCAAAGTGCTGAGATTGCCGGACACGGTGGCTCACGCCTGTAATCCCAGCACTTTGGGACGCTGAGGTGGGCGGATCACCTGAGGTCAGGAGTTCGAGAGCAGCCTGAGCAATATAGTGAAACTCTTATCTTTTTTTTTTTAATTTTAATTTTAATTTTTTTTTAAAGATAGGGTTTCACCATGTTGGTCAGGCTGGTCTTGAACTCCCGACCTCAATTGATCTGCCCGCCTTGGCCTCCAAAGTGCTTGGATTACAGGCGTGAGCCACCATGCCCGGCCGAAACCCTATCTTTAAAAAATAAAAAAAAATAAAAACAATAAAAAGTGCTGAGTTTCGAGGTGTGAGCCATCACGCTCAACCTCAAAGTTTAGTTTTCAAAAATGTGACGTAGCACTAGACACATAACGAAAAGGCAGGAATGTCTGGGCGCAGTGGCTCATGCCCGTAAGCCCAGCATTTTGGGAGGCCAAGGTGGGCCATCACAAGGTCAGGAGTTCGAGACCAGCCTGACCAACATAGTGAAACCCCGTCTCTACTAAAAATACAAACATTAGCTGGGCGGGGTGGTGCACACCTGTAATCTCAGCTACTTGGGAGGCTGAGGCAGGAGAACTGCTTGAACCTGGGAGGCGGAGGTTGCAGTGAACTGAGATTGCACAACTGCACTTCAGCCTGGGCAACAGAAGTGGGGCTCTGGCTCAAAAAAAAAGTTATCTGAGTCGCGGAGGCCACATAGAAGAAGAGGCCTTGCAGGGGCAGCCCCCAGCCAGTGCCTACGCTCAGTGCACCCAGACTCTAACTTGTTTGGGGTTGGGGCCTACGCTGGGGCTGGAGGCCCGCTGGTGGGCGACTGCCAGGGCCGTGGCTGCTGGGCGGAGCACCTAGAGAGAGTGAAGATGGGAGGTGATCAACTGAGGGGTTCTCACTCCCAACTCCCCTTGCCCTCAGCTGGCAGCAGGGGCTCTTGGCTGGCACCAGGCCCGGCCTGCCTGTTCAGCAGGTTAAGCCCGTGTGCCTTCTCTCCCCTGCAGGACACTGAAAGGGAAACTGGCCCGGCAGCACCCAGAGGCCTTCAGCCGTAAGTGTCGCCAGGGCTCCCGCGCCCGAGCACGTCACGCCCTCCGCCCAGGGCGAGCTTCTGGAAGGCCACCTTGGGGGCTGATACTGAGACCAGGCTGTAATGAGCAGTGGGGCTGGGGAGACCTGGGGCGGGGGCAGGGGCGGGGGCAGGGGTGCTGGCGTGGTCCTCTTGGCAGCTTGCAGAGTGGGCATTAAGGACCGGGGTCCGTGCCCTGTGGGGGAGCCGCACAGGGGCCTGTGGATAAGCAGCATGACAGTCCTTGTCCCTGTGGGCACTGTGAGCCCGTATAAGCCTGCCATGAGGTAGGGGCTGTGAGTATCCTCATTTCATGGAGAGGGAAACTGAGGCCCAGAGGGGCAGGACTCGAGTTCCCATCTGTCTGGTTAGAGAGCTCACGTGTTCTCTGGGGTACCATTCCATGTTGACACCACCTTAAAGGGCTCTGCAGGCTGAGCCTTGGTCTACCCATCTGTTGAAAAGGCCGGCAGCTCTCCATCCCAGGGTCTCCGGCAGCATTTACAGAGCAGGGAGCCGGGCTGAGGGGAGGTCAGGACCTGGCCCAGGTAGCACAGTGAGCCAGGCTCACCCTCAGGGCTCCTATAGGCCCATCCTCAGAGCCTGTGTCCCTTCCTCGCCTCACCTTGAAGGCTCTTCCCTGCCTGGGCCTCAGTTTCCTCCTCTGTAAAATGGGCTAAGTTGTCAGGGCGCGGTGGCTCACGCCTGTAACCCCATCACTTTGGGAGGCCAAGGCAGGGGGATCACCTGAGGTCAGGAGTTTGAGACCAGCCTGACCGACATGGGGAAACCTTGTCTCTATTAAAAATACAAAATTAGCCAGGTGTGGTGGCACACACCTGTAATCCCAGCTGCTCGGGAGGCTGAGGCAGGAGATTTGCTTGAACCTGGGAGGTGGAGGTTGCGGTGAGCTGAGATGGCGCCACTGCACTCCAGCCTGGGCAACAAGAGCAAAACTGCATCCTCCCCCCGCCAAAAAAAATGGGCCAAGTCATACCCCCATGGGGTGGGGGTGGCCATCGGGTCATATGGACAGTAAGTCCTGCGTCACAGTGCTTGGTGACAAAACCAACTCTTGGGCCTCCTTCCCCCAGACATCCCGGAGGCATCCTTCCTGGAGGATGAGGATGAAGACCCCATCCCACCCAGCACCACGACCACCATCGCCACCTCAGAGCAGAGCACGGGCTCCTGTGACACCAGCCCTGACACCGTCTCACCCTCCCTGAGCCCCGGCTTCGAGGACCTGTCCCATGTCCGGCCTGGCTCCCCAGCCATCAATGGGCGCAGCCAGACAGATGACGAGGAGATGGGCGAGTAGCCCTGCTGCCTGGTGCCTTGAGGGTCTCGGCAGCGGCATACAAGGTGGCAGCAGGTGACCCTGCCTTGTTCTGTCACCCAGGGTGCCTTTGCTGCCCCATTCTGGCACCCAGGGCTCCTAGGGGGACAGGGCTCTCTCGAAGGGTATGGAGTGCTGAGGGGGGTCTTTCATTCTGGCTCCTTCCTTCCTCAGAACACATCTCCTCTGCAAGACCCCTCTACCATGCCAGGGCATGCCCATCCCAGCAGGAGTTGTGGGGCGGCGCACAGGAATTTTCCCAGAGCTGAGCCTCACTCACGTCTGCTCTGAATAATGCTTAAAAAGGTTCCCAGAGACCAGAGCCAGATGTCCGCCACCTCTGGTCAGGACCTCCTTGAGGGGCACAAGCACGGTCTCGTCTGAGTTCACCCCAGCTCACCCCTGCACCCACTAATTCTGCTTTTCCTGCCCCTTCCTCTGTAAAAGTATCAAATACTTTCTCCTCGATATCTCAAGGAGGTTTCTGAGATAGGTCGAAGGCTTAAGACGAGGGCTGGCGGGCCGTCCATTCAGCCCTGAGCGTGCTGAGGCCTGTTTCTCGGAACAGAGGTGTGGAACCTGAGGGCCCAGCAGGCCTCTCTGAGGGCCTCCATGGAGCAAACGGAGCCACTCGGGAAAGAGTTTAATGGGATATTTTTGTACCCAATGTTTACAGATGCTGTTGGGAAGCTATCAATAAAAAGACACCATTACTAAAAAGGGAAAAGTAACCCTAGCTGTGGCTTCCTCCATCCTTGGGCCAAGCAACCCAGAAGGTGGGCAAGTGCTGGATGTGGGGCTGGGGGCCCTGATGGAGGGAGGTGCAGACAGTCAGTCACCACAGAGCCAGAAAGAGACGTGGCCCTTTCTTGGAACCCCCCTGGTGGGAGCTGTCACAGCCCAAGTTCCCGTCACCAGCTAAGTCCTCCTGCATGTGGCCCTCAGTGCTGATGGTACTGCTGTTCCCACTCTCCTTCCATAATTCCTCCTCCAGATCTTAGCACTGCTCCCAATCAGGAAGCCACATACGATCCCATTCCCCATCAGACACACTCCCAGGGTTACCTCATCTTCTGAGTACTTAGAAATTAAGTTGTTTCAGCCGGGCATGGTGGTGCACACCTGTAAACCCAGCACATCAAGAGGCTGAGGCAGGCAGATCACCTGAGGTCAGGAGTTCGAGAACAGCCTGGACAACATGGTGAAACCCCGACTCTACTAAAAATACAAAAATTAGCTGGGTGTGGTGGCGCACACTTGTAATCCGGAGGCTAAGGCAGGAGAATCACTTGAACCCGGGAGGCAGAGGTTGCAATGAGCTGAGATCTCGTCATTGCACTACAGCCTGGGCAACAAGAGTGAAACTCCATCTCAGGGGAAAAAAAATGTTCACAAAGGCATCTTCTCAGACACTGGAGGGTATACTTTTGCCTGGTATGGTAGTGCCTGCAAGCATTCAAGAAAATAAACAGGTATCCCTGCCAAGTCTACAGGTAACTTCTCATTGCTCCCCATCTTCTCTGTACTCAGCCTTCTCTTTTTTTTTTGAGACATCATCTCTCTTTGTTGCCTAGGCTGGACTGCAGCGGCCTGATCATGGCTCACTACAACCTCAAACCCCTGTGTTCAGGCATTCCTCCCGCCTCCCAAGTAGCTGGGACTACAGGTGTGCACCACCACAGCTGGATAAATTTTAAAAACTTTTTTTTTTCTTGTAGATACAGGGTCTTGCTATGTGTTCCAGGCTGGTCTTGAATTCCTGGCCTCAAGTAATCCTCCCTCCTTGACCTCCCAAAGTGTTGGGATTACAAGTGTGAACCACTGAACTTGTCCTGGCACTTTTTTTTTTTTTTGACACGGAGTCTCACTCTGTCGCCCAGGCTGGAGTGCAGTGGTGCGATCTCAACTCACTGCAACCTCCACCTCGGGGTTCAAGCTATTCTCTTGCTTCAGCCTCCCCAGTAGCTAGGAACCACAGGTGCACGCCACCACACCCAGCTAATTTTTGCATTTTTAGTAGAGACGAGGTTTCACCACGTTGGCCAGGCTGGTCGCGGACTCCTGGCAGGTGATCCACCCGCCTCGGCCTCCTAGAGTGCTGGGATTACAGGCGTGAGCCACCGCACCCAGGCCGCCCTGGCACTTTTCGGATGCTACATGGATCCTACATGGAAAAGAGACCCTCAGTCCTACCTGGCACTTTTTGCCAGGCACTACCACCTTTCCTGGCGAATGCGGTTGTCCCGTCCTGCTGCTGTCCTGAAATCCATCTGGACACAGCGGCCGAGAGCTTTCTAATAACGGATTCCGGGTGGTAGGTCCCTTCCCAGCCTCAACTCCTGCGTCCTGGACCCGCAGCCCTCTGCCTAATGCCTTTGCTTTAGCAGAAAACATTATCCTCTACTCCGTTCAAGTATTCGCTGAGGGCATGCCAACCGCCAGCATTTGTCAGCGGCTCAGAGGCAGAGGGCACAAACACCTGGAGAGGTGCGACAGTCTTCTCACGTGACTCGGCGGGCGGGGCCAACACCCGAAAGCTTGTGGGAGACGCTCACCCACGTGCACTGAGGCTTCGTTTGCCAGCATCCAAGATGGCGACAGGGCGGGACCCGAGGCGCGGCGCGGATTGTGACGCAGGCGTCCGGCGTGCTCGGTGCGCAGGCGCTTTCGGCGGCGATTCGGCCGTTTCCGGTTCCGCCGTCCTCTTTTTCTTCAGCGAGGCGGCCGCGTTGGTAGGTGGCGGTGGTCCTGTGGCTTCGCGCTGGGCTGAGGTCGGGTCGGGGTGCTGCAGGAGGCCACAGGGGCCTGGGCGGCGGAAGAGGCGGCCTTGAGCCGGCTCATGCAGGCCAGTCTTGGCGGGGTGGCCGGGCAGGGCCCTCGAGGCCGCGGCTCCGAGCCCAGGCCGGGGCCCAGGAGGCGAGCGCCGCTTTGGAGAGGAGCCTGCCTGCTCTGCCTGCCTGAGTGACCCCACGAGGCCGCGGGCGGGAAGGGGTCCTCGGGACCTGTCCATGTTAATGAGAGGGGGTTGTTGAGGTTGTAGCGTTAAGTCTTCCAGTCACTGCGTCTTCTCTAGCCGAGTTTTCATAGCTGGATCCATTACTGTGTCTGTAAGGAGTGGCTGGTGGTAGCGTCTATCTTTTAGACTCTTTATTTTTTCAGATGGAGTCTCGCTTTGTCGCCCAGTTTGGAGTGTGGTTGTGCGATCTCGGCTCACTGCAGCCTCCACCTCCCGGGCTTAAGCGATTCTCCTGCCTCAGCCTCCCGAGTAGCTGGGATTACAGGCGCCCGCCACCATACCGAGCTGTTTTTTGTGTTTTTAGTAGATACTGGCTTTCACCATGGTGGCCAGGCTGGTCTTGAACTCCTGACCTCAAATGATCCGTCTGCCTCGGCCTCCCAAAGTGCTGGGATTACAGCTGAAAGCCACCACGCCTGGCGGATTCTTTATTTCTTTATTTTTTTAAAGTCAACTTTTGAGCCGGGTACGGTGGCTCATGCCTGTAATACCAGCACTTTGGGAAGGCGAGGCTGGCGGATCACCTGAGGTTGGGAGTTCGAGACCAGCTTGACCAACATGGTGAAATGCCGTCTCTACTAAAAATACGAAATTAGCTGGGGGTGGTGGCGCATGCCTGTAATCCCAGCTCTTTGGGAGGCTGAGGCAGGAGAATCGCTGGAACTTGGGAGGCAGAGGTTGCGGTGAGGTGAGATGGCACCACTGCACTTCAGCCTGGGCAACAAGAACAAAACTCCGCCTCAAAAAAAAGTAAAAAACTTCTATATGTAAACAGTGGTTGGTAGATATAAGTGATGTTTGTGTTCTGGAGTAAAGGCAAGAAGTGGGCTCTAGAGAGGAAACTAAGAGTGTCGGATGCTCCAGCTTGGACTTACAGGGGAGGGGATGTGACAGGAAGGCGTGTGTTGTAGGGGATGGCTTCCCATCTAGCATGGCAGCAGGAGCACACCTGGTGAAGGAGACCAGGACCTTGCTGTGTTGGGAGAGGATGGGACCGGCCTCAGGGAAGATGTATCCGATGATGCCAAAGGGAACTTACTCCATCCGGAGATAATGACGAGTCCTTCCGCTGCTAAGCCTAAGAATAACCAGTCTGTGTTCCTGGAGAGCACCCATGCAGTCAGTAGGGTGGAGGATGTGTGGCCTTTAGTTCAGGATGTGTTTAGGCTGCAGGCCAGGGTGTGTGGGAAGCCTAATAGGGCCAGGCTTGAAGGAGTGGAAGGAAGACAGGTACTGGGGCAGGACCAGTTGGGGTCAGTGCAGGCACAGGGATAGCAGCTGGGGTGTAGGTACCTGAGCTTGCATCACCCAGGCATGCATTGCTCATCTGTCTATCCTGCCTCCCTTCAGCAGACGCAGAGATGCAGATCTTTGTGAAGACCCTCACGGGCAAGACCATCACCCTTGAGGTCGAGCCCAGTGACACCATTGAGAATGTCAAAGCCAAAATTCAAGACAAGGAGGGTGAGTGGGACTGGGTGTGGGGGCTCTGGCTATGCACTGGGAGTCCCCCTCTGCTCAGAGGAGTCCCTCCTGTGTGGGTTGGTGCTGGCTTTAGACAGACTTCACTTTTGCCCTTGCTTCTCCATGTGATCTGAAGAATGTTATCTCTACCTCAGTTTTTGTTTTGAGAGACTAGGGGTAGTGCTGGATTTCCCCTGCATGGGGACACTGCCAGTAATATGCTCCACAGAGCCTCTAACTGAGCCTCTCTCCCCTTCAGGTATCCCACCTGACCAGCAGCGTCTGATATTTGCCGGCAAACAGCTGGAGGATGGCCGCACGCTCTCAGACTACAACATCCAGAAAGGTACCAGGGTTGAGGTTGCTGAGCAGGGACCCGAGATCCTCAGGTCCTAGGAAAGGAGCATTGATGGCCTCAATCAGGGGCTGGAGAAGCAGTTCAAATGACTTGTGTTTTGTTTAAAATAATGGGGCTGGGTGCAGTGGCTCATGCCTGTAATCCCAGCACTTTGGAAGGCCGAGGTGGATGGATCATGAGGTCAAGAGATCAAGACCATCCTGGCCAACATGGTGAAAATAAAAGTACAGAAATTAGCCGGGCGTGGTGGCATATGCTTGTAATCCCAGCTACTCCAGGGGCTGAGGCAGGAGAATTGTTTGAACCCAGGAGACCGAGGTTGCAGTGAGCTGAGATTGCACCACTGCACTCTAGCCTGGTGACAGAGTGAGATACGTTTAAAAAAAAATACAAAAATTAGCTGGGTATGGTAGCGTGCTCCTGTAATCCCAGCTACTTGGGAGGCTGAGGCCTGAGAATTAACTTGAACCCAGGAGGCAGAGGTGGCAGTGAGCAGAGATCATGCCACTGCATTCCAGTCTGGATTACAGAATGAGACTGTCTCAAAAAAAAAAAAAAAAAAAAAAAAATAGTAGTAATGGAAATTTTTTTGTCACTGCAATAAAGAAGTGTCACTTGTAGAGACGGAATTTCACCATCTTGACCAGTTTGGACTTGAACCCCTGACCTTATGATCCACCTACCTCAGTCTCCCAAAAGTTTTTTTTAAAGGCAGTCTCACTCTTGCCCAGGCTGGAGTACAGTGGCGTGATCTCGGTTCACTGCAACCTCTGCCTCCTGGGTTCAAGTGATTCTCCTCTTAGCCTCCCAAGTAGCTGAGCCCGACCCCGTGGCTAGTTAATTTTTTTTGTATTTTTAGTAGAGATTGGCTTTCACCATGTTGGCCAGGCTGGTCTCAAACTCCTGACCTTATAATCCGCCTGCCTCAGTCTCCAAAAATGCTGGTATTACAGGCATGAGCCACTGTGCCTGGCCTAGACTTCAGTGTTTTACCTTACCTGCACTTCTTAGAAATTGGCTTCCATAGCCGGGTGCGGTAGCTCACGCCTGTAATCCCAGCACTTTGGGAGGCTGAGGCGGGTGGATCACGAGGTCAAGAGATCGAGACCGTCCTGGTCAACACGGTGAAACCCCGTCTCTACTAAAAATACAAAAAAATTAGCTGGGCATGGTGGCACACACCTGTAATCCCAGCTACTCAGGAGGCTGAGGCAGGGGAATTGCTTGAACCCAGGAGGCGGAGGTTGTGGTGAGCCGAGATCCATTGCACTCCAGCCTGGGCAACAAAAGCGAAACTCTGTCTCAAAAAAAAAAAAAAGAAATTGGCTTACATGATAGAAAACCCAGATGGATGCCTCAGTTGGCATGTGTCAGTCTCAGACTCCCCCAGGGCTTGTGGTCAGTGCTGGGATGGAGGTTCTGTGGGGAAGCCTGACTGGGACAGTGTATCTTCCACATGTAGAACACTCTGGGGACCAGGACTTGGTGCCCCCATCACACTTGAGAAAGCCCCAGGCTATAGTAGGGCCCTGGAGGCCTGCCCTGTGACTGAGGAGCCAAGGCTGGGCTCAGTCGGGCAGTCCCCGTCCCTCTGGCTGTCTCCTGCAGAGTCCACCCTGCACCTGGTGCTGCGCCTGCGAGGTGGCATTATTGAGCCTTCCCTCCGCCAGCTTGCCCAGAAATACAACTGCGACAAGATGATCTGCCGCAAGTATGTGTGCTTCGGTGCCCGGGGCCGGGGGGGCTGCTGGGTCGGGGTGCGCCCTCACCGGCCGCTCCCGTCTGCGCAGGTGCTATGCTCGCCTGCACCCCCGTGCTGTCAACTGCCGCAAGAAGAAGTGTGGCCACACCAACAACCTGCGCCCCAAGAAGAAGGTCAAATAAGCCTGTGCCTTCCTGGAAGGGCAGCCTCCTGCCCAGGCCCATGGCCCTGGAGCCTCAATAAAGTCCGTTTGGTTGACTGGAGCAGCAATTGGTGTCCTCATGGCTGGTCTGTCCAGGGAAGTGGCTGGAGAATGGGCATCTCCCTCAGGGAGTCTAATCAGCACTCCATTCTGTGCCACCCATGGGGTCCTCTGTCCTAGATTCTATCACACTGGCAGTGGTCCCTGCCCTGTGCCCCTGACTCTGAATTTGTCATCTGTAAAATTGGAGTAAAAACCTCAGTCCTGTGATTGGTGGGACTCGGGTTTTTACTGACGGATCCCAGTTTTATCATAGCTGGGATCCGTCAGGCACTTTGAGATGTCCTTCAGGCCTAGGCCCTGAAGAATCTAGGTGTGGGAGACAGAAAGTACACCCAATGACATAGAACGCTGGCTCTCAAATTCTTTTATATAGAAATGGGGTCTCACTATGTTGTCCAGGCTAGGCTTGAACTCCTAGCCTCAAGCCATCGTCCCACCACAGTCCCTCAAAGTGTTGGGATTATAGGCAAGAACTGCCATGCCCAACCCAGTTCTCAGTTTTGAACCTGAAGCCAGCACAGCAATCTTGGTCTGCCCCTGAGCGGTAACCTCTCCTGTGATACCACTCTTAAGAAGGGTGATCCTTGGTGTTTTCCTTAAAGTCACCCAGGCTGGAGTGCAGTGGTGTGGTCATGGCTCACTGTATCCTGGAACTCACGCTATCCTCTCTCGCCTCCCAAGTAACTAGGACAGGGGTGTACAACCATGCCCGGGTAAATGCTTTGGTGTGTGTTTTTGAGACAGTCTAACTTTGTTGTCCAGGCTGGAGTTCAGTGGCTTGATCTCAGCTCATTGCAACCTCTGCCTCCTGGGTTCAAGTGATTTTCTGCATCAGCCTCCTGAGTAGCTGGGACGACAGGTGCATGCCACCACTCCTGACTAATTTTTGGAGATGGGTTTTGCCATGTTGGCCAGTCTGGTCTTGAACTCCTGACTTCAGGTGATCCACCTGCCTCAGGCTTCCAAAGTGTTGAGATTACAGGCGTGAGCCACTGCGCTTGGCCTTACTGCCCTTTTCTTTTTTTAAAGGGAGGGAGGGAGCCTTTTTGAGAATTTTTTTTTAAAAAGGGACAGTATCTTGCTGTGTTCCCCAGGAGGATGGTTTTGGACTGGGCTCAAGTGGTCCTGCCTCAGCCTCACAAAGTGCTGGGGTTATAAGGGTGAGCCACCTTACTGGACCCCTGTTTAGTTTTGATGAAGGTTCAATGTCGGTGAGCCAGCGCGTGGCCAATGGTGTATCCTAACAGCCTAGTCCCTTCCCCGTACAGGCTGGTGTCTGTCACCCATACCTGAGCTGGTCCCTGTTCACTAGATCATCCTACCACCCTCTTCCTTCTCTCCCTGAGGAAGCTTTCCAAAGTTCAGTCTAGGCCTAGTGTTCCTCCAGCAGAAAGCTCCAAGGCCTTGTTTATACTTGAGGTCATGCTGGCCCCTCCTGTGCCCCAGGCTCAGAGCTATTAAGACACCCAGTTCAACTCTGGGCCATTGACACCGTCCCTGTCACTGAATCTTTGTCTTCACTCCTGTGCTTTTCTGAAGAAGCAATGAATCTGTTAATGTCAGTGGAGTTCAGCCACGGCACTTTTTTTGAGGCAGTCTGTGGCTGCGGCTGGAGTGCAGTGGCATGGTCATAGCTCTTGGCAGCCCCCCACTCTCTGGGCTCAGGCAATCCTCCCCCCTCAGCCTCTGGAGTACCTGGGACTGTAAGTGGGAGCCACCACGCCGGGCTAATCTTATGTAGAGATCCAGTCTCCTTAGGTTGCCCGGCTTACTTCACACTCTTTTTTTGAGATGGAGTCAGCTCTGTCACCCAGGCTGGAGTACAGTGGCGTGATCTCAGCTCACTGCAACCTCTGCTTCCCGGGTTCAAGTGATTCTCCTGCCTCAGCCTTCCAAGTAGCTGGGATTACAGAGATCCGTCGTGATGCCCAGCTAATTTTTGTATTTTTAGTAGAGATGGAGTTTTGCCATGTTGGCCAGGCTGGTCTCGAACTCCCGACCTCCGGAGATCCACCTGCCTAGGCCTCTCAGAGTGCTGGGATTACAGGCGTGAGCCACTGCGCCCGGCCCTACTTCACGCGTTTGAACGTCAAAACCCACGCTCGAAACTTGTTTCACGTGGAAGTCCGTGTTGAGATACATACATAAAAACGAACTCAAGGCTAACAGGTGTGCTGTATTCGGAACTGCATACTCAAGGAAAAACAGGATCACAGGCGGGTGCTGGACAGGAACAAGAAGGGTGGATGAAGGATGCAGGGCTTGCTTGGGTGGCCCCGCGGTCTTGGCTCCCCTTTCTTCCCCGGGGTGTCGGGGTTGGCCGGCCGCAGGGTGGCCATCCGTGGACCTCCCGGCCTGTAGGGGGCGTCGGGTGCAGCGGAAGGGTCTGCTCCGGAGCCTGGTCAGGGCCGCGCAGTCATGATCACCGAGGCGGCGGCGGAGCCCACGGTCCCTGCAGTGTTTGCTGTTGAGGCGGCCGCCGAGGCTCCGGGACGCGAGGAGCCGGCGTGGCCCTGGGTGAGCCCAGGCCCGAGCGGGAACGGGCGAGGGGCGGGCGGCGCAGACCCAGGGGCGCCGGCTTCATGCCCCAGCCGTGCCCCCGGTCCCGCAGAAAGACGCCCCGATCCAGACGCTGGTGCAGCGCATCCACCAGCTGCAGGCTGAGCGCGCGCAGGGCTTCCGCCGACTGGAGGAGTGAGTGCGGGCGCGGGGGGCGCAGGGTTCAGTCCCCGGCCCGCTCCGGGCGTGGACGTGGTCTCGGCCGTGTCTGGAGGAGGAGCTGGATCCTCGCGCGGCTGCCTAGTCAGATGGGGCGGGGATTTCGGGGCACCGGGTCCTCACCTTCACAAGAAAGGCCCCACAGCACGTTCCCACTGCCCGACGACCCACTCCTCGTGGCTTCTCTCTCCTCCCCAAGAGCAGGAGTGGGCCTGTCTCGGGTTCCCTTGCGGGAGTCAGGAAGCGTCTTCCCTGCCAGTTCTCCCCGCTGGGGTCCGGGGACACCCCCGCGGGGCCTTTCAAGGAGGTTAGCGCGGGTGCAGGGCCTGAGAGCCTGGGGGCGCGGCCTCAGGGTCCTCACCTGCCGCAGAGGCCACCGCCAGTACCTGCGCAGCAGCCCGGACTACGACTTCGCGCGTTACCGGAGCACAGTGCACGAGGTGACCCAGGCTTTCGCCGCCGCCTCGCGGGAGGTGCTGGCGTTGGAAGCAGAGCTGGCCGGGCCTCGCAGGCAGCCGCTGCTCGCCAGCCACGTGCGCAGCCTACAGCAGTTGGAGCAGACTCGGTTGGGCACGGTGAGGCCACCACCCCTTCCCCACAGTGTCTCTAGGACCCTGGCTGGTTCTGCTCATGGCGCACCCGTCTGGGGAATTGGGGGTGGTCCCAGTATCCCATACGGAGACCTCACCCCTTCCTGTCCCACCTCAGTCTTCTATTAAGACTTCACTTTGGGGATTCTCGGATCTTGCCCTCTGCTGTTCATCCCCAATTTTTTTCCAAGTTTTCTCCTTATTCCCAGAGTACTCCCACTTTCTCCCAGCGCTGCCTAAATGCTATTCCAAGATGCCCAGATCCCGCCCCAACAATGCTCCACCCACTCTGGTTGTTCTGCGTCTCGGGTCCCGCCCTCAATGTCCCATAGATAACGGCGAGGGGGTTCCCAGCCCACGCCTCCTCCGTATTATCCCTCCATCACGGCTTTAGTTCTTGGCCTGTTTCTGTCTTTGGCTTCGACTACTTAGCCTTGCAACCGTGTGTGTGTGTGTGTGTGTGTGTGTGTGTGTGTGTGTGTGGCGTGTGTGTGTACACTGGAATTCCTAGGCCACGCCCCCCCGAGCTACCCGTCTCAGCCTTTTTGGCCTTTTTCTTTTTCTCTTTTGAGACAGGGTCTCGCTCTCTTGCCCAGGCTAGAGTGCAATGGCTTGATTTCGGCTCAGTGCAACCTCCACCTCCCGGGTTCAAGCGATTCTCCTGCCTCAGCTTCCTGAGTGGCTGGGATTACAGCTGTGTGATGCCACCCTCGGCTAATTTTTTTTTTTTTTTTGAGACGGAGTCTTGCTCTGTCACCCAGGCTGGAGTGCAGTAGTGCGATCTAGGCTCATTGCAACCTCTGCCTCCCAGGTTCAAGTGCTTCTCCTGCCTCAGCCTCCTGAGTAGCTGGGATTACAGGCATGCACCACCATTTTTGTATTTTTAGTAGAGACGGGGTTTCATCATGTTGTTCAGGATGGTCTCGAATTCCTGACCTCGTGATCCACCCACCTCGGCTTCCCAAAGTGCTGGGATTACAGGCGTAAGCCACCTCGCCCGGCCAATTTTTGTATTTTTTTAAGTAGAGATGGCGTTTGCCATATGGGCCAGGCTGGTCTCAAACTCTTGGTCTCAAGGGATCTGCCCTCTTTGATTTCCCAATGTGCTGGGGTTTCAGGCGTGAGCCACCGCGTCTAGCCTGTTTGGCCTACTTTTATCCTGGGATTATGCTAATAACATCCTGTCCCATCCCATCCCTGGGACTGTGAGGCCCAGCCTAACCCACCCGTACCGCCAAAGTCTGGCTGAGATGTCACTCCTGTTCCCAGGCCACACCCACATCCCCCGCTCTGCACTGCCTCGGGCCTGCCCACTGTCTCCTTTCTGCTAGAGCCCTTGTAAACTGAATTTGACTCTTCCTGCACAAAGCACCGTCCCTTGTGGCTCTACCCAGGCACTGCCTTTCTGGGTGCCTCTGTCTTTTCCTGAGCAGCGTGGGAGGGCAGGGGGTGACTTCCGCCGGTGGAGACATCCTCCGAGTTGCCCATTCCCCCACCAGGTGGCCCTGCTGCAGCTGATGGAGACACCAGAGGTGGTGGAGCAGAAGGACGCTGTACAGATGCACCAGCTGAAAATGAAGTGAGCGCTGCTGCCCAAGCCGTCTGGCTATGCTTATGTGTGTGCACGTGCACCAGCAGGCATTTGCACCGGGGTTGGCATGGTCAGACCCTGCCAGCAGAGGGACCCTGTGCCTGTGCACAATGGTGTTCTCATCTGGTGGCCCCCAGATGTACACATTCCCCAGAGGGCACAGCTGTGAAATTTCACATCAGTTTTGCTGTGCATGGCCGGGACACTGCTGTATACCTCGACACATGCCAGTCCTGCATACGTGGCTGTCACTGGAGCTTGGACAGTCGCCCATGCCCCACCAGGCACACGCCTTCACGTGCCTGTCCTCAGCCCCCAAGCACACACACTCATGCACACAGACATTTGACAGAGTCGCACTTCATAACTTCCTGATGGTACACACCCTGATGGCCTTTTCTTTTTTCTTTTTTGAGACTGGGTTGCCTGTCGCCCAGGCTGGAGTGCAGTGGTGTGATCTCGGCTCACTGCAACCTCCGCCTCCCGGGTTCAAGCGAGTCTCCTGCCTCAGCCTCGTAGCTGGGACTGCAGGCTAGTTCCATCACGCCTGGCTAATTTTTGTAGTTTTAGCAGAGACGGGGTTTTACCATGTCGGTCAGGCTGGTCTCAAACTCCTGACCTTGTGATCTGCCCGCTTCGGTCTCCCAAAGTGCTGGGATTACAGGTGTGAGCACCGTGCCGGGTCTTTCTTTCCTTTCCTTTTTTTTTTGAGACAGAATCTCACCGTTGCTCAGGCTGGAGTGCAGTAGTGTGATCTTGCTTCACTTCAACCTCCACCTCCCATCCCGGGTTAAGCGAGTCTCCTGCTTCAGCCTCCCAAGTAACTGGGATTACAGATACCTGCCACCATGCCTGGCTAATTCTTGTATTTTTAGTAGACAGGGTTTCACCATCTTGGCCAGGCTGGTTTGAATTCCTGACCTCAGGTGATCCGTCTGCCTTGGCTTCCTAAAGTGCTGGGATCATAGGCCTTTTCTCTCAGCCCACTCTGACCTATGGGGCTGCCCCTTCTCCCAAGCACCTACGTGGTCCCTTCTGCTGCTACTGCTGCCTGGAGGTTTAGCGGCGGGCAGGAGGGCCCGGGGCTCACCACAGCCACAGCCCTCTTGGAGCTTCGAGGCAGCAGCTAATTCACCCCATCTGGGTTTTATTTATAGTTCCCATCCGCTCTTGTAGGGTAATTAAAACCATGGAGGCGATCAGCGAGGTTCTCCAGGATCTCAGGTTTGATGCGGAATCTGCCGAGTGATGGTGGCTCCCCAAGGACGGAGGGAGCTGGGAAACGGGGCGGATGGCGCCCAGCCCAGCCCTGACCGCCAGCTGGCTGGGGTCGTGCCCTACTGCGCTGCCGACCTTCCTGCATTTGAGACACCTCCCACAATAAAGAGCTCTTCCTCTTCAGCCATTCTGCCATCTGTGTCCTGGGTCGCTGCAGCCAGTGTGCCTGGGGAGGGGGCCCCCGCAAGGCCAGGGATTGTGGGTGAAAGACTCACCCTCCCCGGAAACTGAGGCTTTTTGGCTTGAGACGGAGTCTCGCTGCTCTGTCACCCAGACTGGAGTGCATTGGCAAGATCATGGCTCACTGCAGCCTCCACCTCCCCGTGCTCAAGCAGTCCTGCCTCAGCCTCCCAAGTAGCTGTTACTACAGGGACATGCCACCACGAGCCCAGTGAATGTTTTTTTTTTTTTAGTATAGACGAGGTCTCCCTTTGTTGCCCATGCTGGTCTCCTGGCCTCGAGCGATGCTCCCAGCTTGGTCTCCCCAGGTTCTGGGATTACAGGTGAGCGTTCGTGCCCAGCCAGCTAAGGTATTTTGAATCACATTTTCCAAGGAGTTCAGAATTAGACCTTAAATCTCACAGCCCCCAGCCCAGGCCAGGCAGGCCCCAAACTCACCTTCACAATCACAGCACCTAAATAGCTCATTTATTTAAAAGGACTCTTTTGGAGGGGCCCTGGGTAGGGGGAAGTAATGACTCCCCTTCTCACCCCCAGCCCTGGCAGGGGTTCTAGGCAACTCAGCCAACCCTCACACACACACACACCCACTGTGGTGCACCCGAAGGTGGCCTCACGTGGGAGTCAGAGCTGTTAAGGCCGTTGGAGCTCAGTGTGCACCCTGGCTCCTGCTGAGGGGGCTCAGGTGCCCTGATGTGAGGGTACAGCGGTGGCCCCAGTTTGGATTTGGCCTCTGCGTCTCCGGTGGCAAGGAGGGTGGCCTGAGCCCCTAGAGCTTATCTGGCAGGACCTGCAGGCAGAAGGGAAGGGGAGCTAAGCAGGGAGCCCGGGAGAGGGCCGCACCACAGAGCCACTGAAGAAGCCCCCATTCGGGTCCTGTCCCCACCGCTTCTGGCTGTGTGACTTTGGGCAGGGTTCTGCCCCTCTCTGGACCTTGGCTTCCCCATCGGAGAGGCCAGACTATCTGAGCACCACATGGTTTGCAGGTAAAGCACTTGGCACGGGGCCAGCATGCAGTAGGCGCCCATGCTGCTAACTAGGGTAGGTATGTTCATTCATTTCAGAGGAGAGTCCACTACGGACATTTTCAGGGCATTGAATGTTCTTAAGGTTAAAGGCGACAATGCCAGTAATACAGTAAGTTCTAAGTAAATGGTGATGAATAAAAAAGGAAGAGGACGGATTCCATCTCAGCGACTCAGGCTGGGGTTGGGGGGTGTGAGGGTGTGAGCAAGACCTGCAGCCACCAAAAGGGGTCCCCGTTGCTCCCTGCCGCCCACCCATTCGGACCCATCTTACCTCTCGCCGTGCCGCGTCTGCCCGAGGGCAGGATCCCCTCGTCCTGTGCTTGGAAGGAAGGCAGAGGTGTCGTGGGGGCTACAGACCTGCGTTCACAGCCTGCTTTCTTCTCCCTCCCCTGTTGCCTGCGCCCCCTAGCTCCGCGTCCCCGTCCCCACCCCCACGCCCGCGGGTCCCTCCTTCCTACCTGGTTGCGGGTCTTGTGCGACTTCTGCATCCAGGCTCGCCACTGGTCGTAGAGGCGGAAGCTGAGGTTGGAGCAGTACGCGTGCTTCTTGAGCCAGCCCAGGAACTGCTTGAGCTCGCGCCGCACCGGCCCCGAGCTCGGCTCTCCGCCCCGCGGCTCGCACGCCCCGCCGCCCGGGCCCGCGCGCTCTGGTGGTGGGCGGAGCGGCAGTGTCAGGGCGCGCCCGGCAGGGGACGCGCGCGGGCAGGGGAGGGAAGACCCCCGGCGCGGCAGGACCGAGTTCC
Organism: Alouatta palliata; assembly: GCA_004027835.1. Classification (NCBI taxonomy): domain Eukaryota; kingdom Metazoa; phylum Chordata; class Mammalia; order Primates; family Atelidae; genus Alouatta; species Alouatta palliata. The sequence goes on from PVKV010032849.1 coordinate 17,933, forward strand.
CCTCGGGGAACCTCCCTCCCCGTTTCTCAGGGACCGGGTCCTCCCTGCGGCCCTGCACAGCAGCCCAGCTGCGCCCCTGGCCGGGCTGCGCCCCTGGGGAGGTGGGGGGCGGGGGAAGGAAGGGGCTCCTCCTCCACATCTCCTCCAGGAACCCGATTGCTGTGGCCTGAGCCAGGTGCGAGTGGAGTGGGGGGAGGAGAGAAAGAGAGAGGCCAGGACCGGGGCGGGGATGACACGCAGAGACACACAGACAGAGCAGGGAGCTGAAAAAGAGAAAGAGAGAAAGAGGCACTGATGTGAGAGAGAGCCGGGGCCAGGGATGAGAGATGGAGACACAGGGTGCGTGAAAGCCAAGGGGGTCAGCCTAGGAGGAAAGGGCCTGATCAGGGTAAGGCAGAAACCGTGGGGACACAGGGACAAACAGATCAAGGCAGAGGCCAGGGGAAGAGTGACAGATGAAGGGAGACAGAGTGCAAGATGACCCCCTGGGACAGTCCCCAGCAGGGGCCCATGGGACAAGAAGTGGGCCGGGAGGGCCAGGTGGGAGGCCGGCCTGTCGGCCCAGCTGCCGGCTGCAGCCAACCCCCAGCAGGCCGGCGGATAAGGACATCGGCCTCACATCATAAATAAAGCCGGGGACCCGCTGACAGGCCCTGGCACGGCCCCGGCCCCCGCCGCCCCTGCTGGCCTCCCCGGCCTCCCCTGCGGTTGCAGCGGCCTGCTGGCTCCTGTGCAAGAATTGCAGGTGCCGGGCACGAGCAGGGGCCAAGGCTCAGGCCCCTCCCGGCTGCGCCTGCTCCCACCCACCCCCAAACCTGGAGGGGCCCGGGATAGGGGCTGCAGAGCTGGCTGAGGCCTGACTCTACCCCTCCCTACCTCTGGGACCCTCTCTGGGCCTCAGTTTCCCTATCATCTCATGAGCCAGTGTGAGCTTGGACTTCCTGTGAACTGATTCAGACCCATGTGACCTCCTAGAGCCTCAGTGTCCTCACCTGAGAAAAAGCGGTCTCCCTTGCAGAGAAACCCTGCCGGGGAGGGGGCAGGGTGACCCAACAATGAGTACCTCCATGCCTACTGCCTGCAGGCACTTAGGTGGCACCCACCATGTGGGCCCTTGCCACAAATTATGTCATCCAACCCTCACAACAGCCGAAGGCAAGTGAGATTCTCATCCCCACTTTCCAGATGGGGAAACAGAGGCCAGACATTTCAAGTAACAGCTTTCAGGCCGGGCGCGGTGGCTCACGCCTGTAATCCCAGCACTTTGGGAGGCCGAGGCGGGTGGATCACGAGGTCAAGAGATTGAGACCATCCTGGTCAACATGGTGAAACCCCGTCTCTACTAAAAATACAAAAATTAGCTGGGCATGGTGGCACGTGCCTGTAGTCCCAGCTACTCGGGAGGCTGAGGCAGGAGAATTGC